>OX453281.1:13001461-13176461 GCA_949710005.1 Ricordea florida
TATGGGTTGGATCCTGCATGGCACTTTACTGCACCTGGATTGGCTTGGGATGCCACATTGAAGATAACCAAGGTGGAATTGGAGCTATTGAGAGATCCAGATATGCTAATTATGATCGAGAATGGAATCAGAGGTGGTATCTCAATGATCTCCACTAGGCATGGGAAAGCCAACAATCCATATATGAAGGAGTATGATCCAGAATTACCTACAAAGTACATCACATATTTAGATGCTAATGGGCTCTATGGCTATGCAATGACCAAGGCTTTACCAACTCATGGTTTTGAGTGGATGGATGATCATGAATTGACAGATTGGAGAGACCATCCATGCATATTGGAGGTGGATTTGGAATACCCACTCCAGCTACATGATCTACACAATGACTATCCATTGGCCCCAGAGAGATTGGATGTGGAAGGTGTTGTTAAGTTAATTCCCAATTTGAGGGACAAGAAGAAGTATATCTTACATCATGAAGCACTGAAACAGTATTTATCTTTAGGATTGAAGTTAATCAAAGTACACAGAGGGTTAAAATTCGAAGAATCGGAGTGGTTGAGGTCTTACATTGACTTGAACAATAGTCTTAGAGCCAAGGCCGAGAATGACTTTGAAAAAGATTTCTTCAAATTGATGAACAACTCAGTGTTTGGTAAGACTATGGAGAATATTAGGAAGAGGGTGGATATTCAGTTGGTCACTAATGAGAAGAAAGCACGTAAGTTGATCGTGAAGTCAAATTTCCATCATAGGAATATATTCTGTGAGGAATTGACTGCTTTCCATATGAAGAAAACTAAACTGCTCTTTGATAAACCTATTTACTTAGGATTGGCTATTCTGGATTTGAGTAAGATAACCATGTATGACTTTCATTACAATTACATAAAGCCAAAGTATGGAGATGATGCCAAGTTGTTATTCACAGATACAGATTCCTTAGCCTATGTTATCCAGACTGAGGACTTCTATAATGACATAAGTCCAGATGTCAGAGAGAAATTCGACACCAGCAATTATCCCAAGGACCATCCATCTGGAATTGAAACCGGAGTGAATAAGAAGGTTGGAGGGATGTTCAAGGATGAAGCTGGTGGTGAGCAGATAACGGAATTTGTGGGTCTAAGGGCTAAACTGTATGCCTTCAAGACGGATAAACAGAAAGAAGTCAAGAAGTGTAAGGGTGTAAACAAAGCAGTGGTGAGTTAGAGTATAAGTTTCCAGGATTACAAGACTTGTCTTTTCAGTGGCCAATTTCAGAGAAGGAAGATGAATACCATAAGGAGTCATAAGCATGAAATATATACTGAAACAATTAATAAGATTGCATTATCACGCGAGGACGATAAACGTGTGATAATGGAAGATGGGATAAATACTTATGCACATGGTCACTTCAGAACGCTAGAAGGTGGTGATTCAGTGTCTTGGGGTACAAATTGAAGTTCCTCACGAACAAATCCACGTTTTGGGCCTCCATTCAAATAGTACAAGACTGGTTGACCCGGTTCAATTATGGTTCGGGCCAAATCATAGACCTCAAGGCTCCATATGGGATCAGTAGCCCGTCGTTTGTCCCCACCTTCATCTTCACCAGGGGCATATAGATATCTGACTTGGACATCTGGAGGTAATCTCTTCTCATCCAATCCCACAGGTCGCTTATAGTCTGGAGTTTTAGTACCAATTGAATCCATTTTCAAAGCTTCCTCAGGCTCTTTACCAGTAATACGGGTGGTCTCACTATTGAGGGTCTTCATGATGTTGGGCAATCTGTTCACCCAAACTGTGGATCTGTTATCACTAACCATCTCTTGAGCGTATTGATGGCTGAATAACTTCTCACCGAGAGTCCTATTGGCCCTCTCAACAAAAGCCTGAGCTCTATGATTCCCAGCTTCACTACGCTGGATTGTAACTTGATGCTTATTCATAAGAGTTGTTACATCACCCTTGAATTCTGTTCCTGGATCCACCATTAATGTTTGTGGCCACTTCAATTTACGGGAATAAATCCTTTGAAAGGCATTAGCAACTTCACCACTCTCCTTTGAGATCAATGCTTCAGCATCCTTATATCTTGAACCAATATCAATCACAACTAAGGCATAGCGGTATGTTTTTATTCTCACTGTATCATGAGGAAGAAACAACAAGTCCGCTTGATGAATCTGATTAGGCTTATTAACTCTCCAATGTGGTCTGGGTATATACTTGGGGGCTGGGAGATAAATTTGCCACAAGGCTTGCTTCTCTAACCACTCTTTGGCGACCTTTTCACTAACTTTGGCTGCTTTGGCTAACTTGGGTATGGCCGAGTATCCTTTCCAGTATCCATCAGTGGAGTAATATAATCGATTTAAAACATTAGAATCACTCATTTATAAACAAGAATATAAGCATTTAAAATGACTTCTATACCAAGCATTTTTGATACCAATCGTGTTCCAAGAACTCGCGAAGGGTTGAAGGCTATGACGTCATTAAATAGGGTCACGCTAAACCCATCATCTGCAGAACCTGGCGAGACATTATACATTGAAATACCCAAATTGAGTGAGAATTTAGTGCTTGTTCCTGGTAGTGTCTACATAACCTTTGATATGGTTGTAACCGGGCACAAAGACAACACTCTTGTTAATAATTTGGGCAGGAATCTAATTTCACAATATAAGGTTCTATTTGGTGGTGAAATCATAGAGGATCTTAGTAGATTTGATTTATTCAAAACTTATCATGATTTGTTTTTGACAACTGAAGATCGTGAGAATAGATTGAGACAGGGTATATCTGATCTTAATATAAGGAAAATTAGAACCAATGCAGGTAATAAAGATACATCAAACGCAAAGCATAATACTTTAGCCGTGATTCATAACACTAGATATGCTATTCCATTAGATCACACAATCCTCAAAGATCACGGAATATTTTATCCAAGAGGATTACCACATCCACTTAGATTTGAATTGACTTTGGCTAAAGTTTCTGATGTTGTGGTTTATTCAAACAGTGAAACACCACCTGATTATAAATTAATAAACATGGAGATGGAGTATCAGTGTATATCAAATGATTATTTAGCAAGAGAGGCTGTTGCGTCCTACAAAGCTGGGAAAGGATTCACGTATAAAAAAGTACTTCTTCACAAAACCTTTACAATCTCCGAGGCTAATGATGCTGTGATAAATCAGCATATTAATGTGCCAAGGAGATCTATGACTGGTATACTATGTCTTTTTACTGCCCCTCATGCAGAAGGTCTTAGGGATTCTGAGATTTTTGCAAATCCAAGGATCACATCAGTCAAGATTGACATAGATGGGGTGCCCAACCAAGTTTATTTGAAAGGTATGATGGCGACTGATTTGTGGCAATCCATAATTAAGCGAGTTGGCCTTAGTGATTCAATTAAGGAATCTGACTTCTATACAGATAAGTTCGCTTTGTGCATTGACTTGAGGACTTATCCAGATAATGATATCCATGGAAATGGTTTGTATATTCATGCTACTCGTGATGGTGTGACTTTAGAAATTAAGAGAGAAAAGGCAGGAACTAGAGTTCTTACATGCCACATGTTTGTTGCTGCTGACGCCGTCATGACCATTCTTAATGGTGGTCTAAAGGAGATTAGATATTAGACTGCTGTATGTTTTTCTTCTCACGTTGTCATGAGAAGAAACATTAATCTAAAGGGGTTAATGTATTGAGTAATGATGAATGAACTCAAAGATATGATTCCATTCAATTGTATCATCACTGGTCCCACGAATTGTGGAAAGACTTTGCAAAGGGGGACAAACGATTCTTTGTACTATCACCAGATGCGAGTGATCATGACGAAATCAACAATTTGTTAATGGACTGCTCATCATTCTTCTCAGATATGAATGCACTCATAATACTGGATGATTGTGCCGTTTCAAAGGATCTGAAGAATAGATCTAACAAATTCATTGATTTAGCCTTCTCTGGGAGACATATAGGGATATCTGTGTGGGTTCCCACTCAGCAACTGACATCTATAGCCAAACCATTTCGTGAAAATGTAGCTTGTGTGGTCTCATTCCATAATCCATCACAAACGGCGATGAAGATGCTTTTCGAGGAATATGGCGGAGACCTGGATGTCGAAACTTGTAAAAAATACAAGAAGCATCTTATGAATGAAAAGTATGCAAGGCTATGCTTCTCCCTTAGACATCCATTCCAAAATTATTTAGAGATACCAGCTCTTACGGTATAAACCATGACAACTCCCGAAGATATCATGAATGGTGAAACTGTTGTAAATGATCATCAATCAACACCAACCACTGGCGATGATGATTTGAAATCCAAAAGAGAAGAACTTTCAATACTAGTTTGTTTAGGCTCTACCAAGGAGTATATTGGTATGCAAATGACCCTGTCCGATATACATAAATTATCAGAAAAGGATGTTGAGAAGTACTACAAGAGGTATAAGATGGTGTCGGGTAAGAATATGGCTGACGGACTAATAGATCCTCCTTTACATCTATTGGCTAAACTAGTCAATTGGTGCCTTAGTGGTTATGGTGGAATAGATGAACCAGACGCTCTAGTAAATGATTGGAAGAACAACCAATTGGTTAAACAATGGCTGTCAGAAGTGTCTGGTTCAATAGTAGTAAAGGGTGGAGTGGTTGCTACATTACTAATAATAGGTATTACCACCATTAAGCATTTCAAACTAAGAGATCCCCCTCCTGCTATTACATTTTATGATCTAACTAATACAGATCAAGTTGGAGTTGACACTGTCCGGTGATACAAAAAATTTAAAAATTAAGTTAGCCGTGCCAAAAAATGTGTAAACGCAACAGAAAGCAAACAACATGTCACAATCTTCTAATGCCTCTTCAACTTCATCATTGAAAACTCGTTTTGTACCAATCGATGAGACTGATTTTGACTGGAACTCTATTGTTATAGAAGATCCGAAAAAGGGTGGTAAATATTCATATTCAAAGGTTTTTGTGGATGATGATGGTGAGAAAAAGAATCTATCTTTTCAATTGGCTGATCAAAATATATTTGGTTTAAATTATGACTATGGTTGTGATCAAAATGGACCAAGATCAGCTATTGTTAAAAACATAGTTGGTATTAAATTTGGTTATCTATTACGTGACAAAGAAACTGAATCTAGAATTGATGTCATAGTAGACAAACTAATTGATGCTATTGACAGATTCTACGGAGATGAAAGGATTAAGAAAAGTATGCCTAAAATAAGCAAACACAAACTTGAAATGGTGAAAGATAAGAAAATAATTGATTTGATTAAATTACCGTATACTACAAATGAAAAAGGTAATACAAATATGTATCTTTTGTTTAATACCACTGGATCTGGTTCCGATCTCAAAAATCATACTTCATTCATGGGTCGTAAAAGGGGTGAAGACTACACCAAGTACATTCAAAAATCCAAGGATGATGATAGCACTAAATCATGTGCAACAGTTTCATTAAGAATAGAAAGATTAACATTTGGGCCTTGTGGTACTGGTGGTGAATCTATCGCATCTATAAAATTTGTGGTTCAAGCAATTAAATTGAGCAAACCCATTGAATACAAACCAAAGGAACAAGAGGATGAAGAAAATGTTTTTGCAAATCTTGGTTATGATGAAGACAGTGAGGAGGAAGAGGCTGTGTTTACAGAAAAGAATGAGGATGATGGTGGTGAGTTAACAACTCCATCAATACCATATAAGGAGTTGCTAAATCAAGCGAAGACTAAGAAGAAATAAGTAACTAACTAGGTAAACAGGGGTATGAATGGGATGTGATAGTTTCCTAGTATACATCTTACTAGGAGACTTAAAAAGTTTAGATAATGATTAAGTCACAACATGTCAGAACAAACAATAACCAATAGCAATGAACAAATCACTAGAGAGCCTTCTGTCAAAACAAAGGTCAAAGACCCCAAGAGAGTTCAGGCTGGTAAAACGTTATCAGAAAAGAATAAGAGGGCTAGAGAAGCTTTGAAACGTGAGGAGGAAAGGGAAGAAAGGGAGAAGAAGGAAAGGGAAGAGAGTGAAAATGGAGATGAGAAGGGTGGTTCTGTTGGTGGAAGGGGTGATTGGATACCGAAATATATGTCATCCCAAACTATTATTATGACTATAGGTGCAATTGGCCTTGCCGCCTATGCCTTATTCACAAACTATAGAGATAGAATAGCTGACTTGCATGTACCAACACCAACTCGTCCACCACAGCCCAGAGTCATAGAAAGTCAGCCCGTCAAAGACGAGGAAAATAGCTTAAAAGATGAGTTGTTGTGATCATAAATGGCTGAGAATAAGCTTGTAAAGACAGTTACTGACTCTGCAGTGCTCGTTGGATTGTCGGCTGGGATGGGCTGGCTGGCCAAAAAGGCTCTTCGGGAGAAATTCACCGGTGACCCATCGACCAGTATCATGAACTATGGTAAATGGGTTCTTGTGTTGAGTATAAGTATGTATGTCAAAACCTATTTAGAGGATCAGAAGATATTACCCACAAGTGTTTAATGGCTATGAATTTCAGTGATTCATTAAGAGCTGCTCAACTTGAATATACTATTGAATTAATGCGGCATATAAGAAACACATACGTTATAGAATTAAATAAGTGTGAAGAGTATCAGGCTGAACTATATCCAGAGGTAGAATTTCTAGATATACCAAGTAGAAAAGAGTTACTTAAATGGTATTATGAACCAAATGTTAGACGTGATTATTATGATAGGGAGCCTAAATTAAGTAAGTTTATTTTGAAATATACAAATACGAGCTCTGATGACACCTCAAAACCGACTGATGAAGCACCAGACATTTCAAAGCCGCTGTGTCATCCATTAAAATCTTTTACGCTTGGAATCATGTCAACCATTATAATATTGTATCCATTCTTGAAACTTTTCAAGAAGAATAACAAGTAGTTATGACAAGAAATTTGGCCTGAAAAATTCTAAGTGTAGATTTTGTGTCACTGCACATGCGCTGAAATTGTTTAAGAATAAAACAACAAGTGGATAAATGGCGACTATAGCAATCATGCTTGGACGGGCAGTTCTCCAATCAACAGCCTTCATTGGTGGAAGTTATTTAGCAAAGTTCATTAGCGGCTCATCTGAAGATGAACTCCAACTTGAAAGGGAGAGGCATGACAAGGCAATGGAGAAGTACCAAAAAGACTATGCTGCGTACCAAGAGAAACGAATGGATTATATTGACTTTATGAATAAGAGAAAGGGTGATGAAAACCAAGCCTCTGAAAACATATCAAAGACGGATGAAGCGCTGAGATTATACAATCAAATTGGCAATCCCCCCAGATTCTCAGACTATTATAGGCCCAATTCAGATCAGAAGACTGGAGAAATGGTTTATGTTTCTGGTGGTATGTTAGCATTGGTATATATTGCCAGCAAGTGGATATAATGACTGACAAAATAACAGATAACACAATGACTCCCCATGAATATATTCGTTTGGTAGGATTTAGAGCTGAACAGTTGAAGATGGGTAATAAACCAGTCATAGACTGGCCAGATTTAGATAGATAGATAGATTTAGATCCGACTACACTAAATGAGCCAGGTGATGATGATGGAGGTCATGATGATGGCGATGATACACTTTATTTGAGCCCAATCACAAAGACATCAACCACTCGTCCAATTGACCCTTATGAAGGGGAGGAGGAAACATCGTTTGGTGGTGTTGATGAAACTAGGCCCTTATTGATGGAAGAGACGGAAGAGATGGAAATTGAACAAGATAAAGCCTGGGCCAAGATTAGATCAAGATTCCCCAAAGTTGATACTTCAAAGTTTATAGCTAAATTTAATGAATTCAAACAAGTAGTTGTATCATTGATTAGGAAAGGATCAAAACCTTATGTGTTATTCAAAGGTGATGGTGAATTGAATGAGAAATTACCGTCCACCATCAAAAATAGTCTAGGCCCAACCGCAGAAGAAGTTGTGGAAGCTAATGATGGTGAGATAAAGAGAAAGACCATGATATCCAAGATTAAGGACAAGCTAAAATTCCATAGGGATAAGCCACTGAAGACACCAGAAGAAAGTAGCCAAATAGAGACTCTGGAGAGGGAAATTGGTGAGCAGGAGGAGGAGATAGCTAACCTGGAAGGTGAGAATGAAAAGATACAGGAACGAATGTCATTGCGGGATCGTGTGAAGGCTATATTCAAGAAATATGGATTCACAGTCTTTGCTGTAATGAGTGCAGTTGGAGTGGTCATTGGTGTTATAGTCTCCAACCTCTCCAAAGGGCTCTCGAGATTGGGTAAAGGCGTTGGTGATGGGCTAAAAACCCTTGGGAAGAAACTTGGTGAATTATTGCCTGGGATGGTGGGCGCTATTGTAAGCTTTCTATTCAAGACTGCTGGAGAGGTCATTTCATTCCTAGGGAAACATGCTTGGCTGTTAATAATGGCGATTGTGCTTTACTTCATAGAAGAGTTAAAAAGGAAACGTAAATGAATCAAATGAAGACCTATTCCGTCAAAGAGAAAAAGCTGACTGATTGTGTGCCTGGTAGTGAAACCTTTACCAAAACATCCAAGGGGAGGCCGATGATGAAGTGTAAATGTTCCAGCTGTGGCATCATCAAAACTCGATTCCTCTCAGATGCTGATTATAGAAATTTAAAGGTGAATAAGGAGTAATCAAACAAAATGTTGAGCATTACTATGTATGAATCTGAAACTAGGGTGTATTTGGATCCCCCACTGGAAAAGGCTCGGGAGATACAACTCCTTGACTGTATTATACCCAAACGATTGGTCAACTTCAAGGATCGACAGGGCTTTCTCAAGGAGGATAATCGGCCCATCTTAATAACTCAACCCGGCACATACTCTCTACGCAATATACACACAATATTTATGAATGATACAGATAATGCCAAGCTATCGATCATTGAGACTGACACTGTTGATTACCTGTATTCCAATAAGAGCTTCAACATTAAACTTACAAGAGGGCTACAAGTTGGTCTTGGCGTGCCTGAAACCATAACTCCTGGAAAATTATACCCCATAAATATACAGATTAAGGAACCACTGAGACTTATGTGTAGTATAGTGGACAATAAGTCGTCATATATGAATAACACTCAATCTGGAGAACCTGTGAAACTCTCACCCTCACACCTCCTTGCCAACATACCATCACAGGATTACCCAGCCATTCCAGCTCACAAACATAAGAGTCCCATAAACCACTTCGATTTAAGCATCCTCGACATTGGATGGAAGAAACTTGATCTGAAGGGTTCTCCCATCACTTTCAGTTTAAGATTTAGATAACATCTTAAAAGTAAGTGATAATCATTCCAAAATGAGTGAATATAAGACAATATATCCAAACTTAGAGGCTACTGCACCTCCTGCACCTCCTCCAACCCCCACTGATGGACCATCATTCAGGCTTCAGCAATGTTGTGATGCTTTGAACAAGCTAAAGTCTGAATTAAGCCACTATGAGACAGTACTCAAAAAATACAACCGATCCAAGGGAGTATTAATGAATGCAAGCTCGACCTGTGGTATATTGTCTTGCGTTTTGGCAGCTGGTGGATTGGGCACATCTCTTAGTGGAGTCGGAATCGTCGCATCTGTGCCACTGGGTGTAGTAAGTGGCGTATTTGTGTGCGCATCCATAGCGTGTCAACAAATATCCAAGAACCTGTCCAAGAAAGCTGTGAAGCATCAAAACACCATCACACTGGCCAAATCCAAAATAAACACCATTGAAGACCTGGTTTCCAAAGCCCTTCGTGACAATAAGATCTCTGATGAGCAGTTCTCATTGATCATAGAAGAACTCAAGAACTTTGAAAAGCTTAAGGCTGAAATAAGGACTAAAGCTCAAAAAAATATGAATGGAGAGGACCCATTGGTATTGAGACAGAGAGTACGCAAAGAAATACTCAAAGAACTAAAAGGAGGGTCGTAACTATAATTTATGAAAATCATAAATATTAGCTTAAAAGTTTGAACTCTTCTACCCAAATTATCTGACTATGAGCAAAATATTGAGAGACTTACTCCATAACTTCAGAAATAAATATCCAGAGGCTAACCATGACAAATTCAGATTTATGATTGATCATTCTTTAGGTTACGGTTACATTGAATGGAAATATAATAGGATGATGATCATGTCTTATGATGACCTAACTAGCAAGCCATTGATTGATGACCTAGCACCCCGTTTGAAAAGACTGCTATGGATAGATTTAGGATTGGATGATGATGTGTAACTAATGGCTTAAAAGTTTGAACCCTTCTACCCAAATTCTGGATAGAAGATGGGCTTACTCAATGACTTCAGAAATAAATATCCAAAGGCTGATCGTGACCGATTCGTATTTGTGGCTGATCAATATGGAGGTTACATTAAGTGGAAACATAATGGGATGACAATCATGTCTTATGATGACCCCACTGGTAACACATGGACTGATGACCTCCAACCAGGTTTGAAAATACTACTCTGGTTTGATTTAGGATTGGATGATAATGCATTAAGCTCATTCCCAAAGACTTTGACTATGACCAATCGCTCTTACCCAATACCTGCCATTGACTTTGATAACCCCACAAGTAATACCACAGATATGCTGACATCATTGGAGATATACGTGTCCAACATGAAAAAATTCACCGCTAAGATGCGTAATGTATTTAAATCCCAAGTTGTGACTTTCAAATTTGGTAAACAAAGTCGAAAGTGGCTGAACGCGCCAGATATGAATTATTGGCCTCAACAGCTGAACTTTGCAGTGTGGTGTGCGACCTCTGGTTGTGGAATAAGCCCCTTCGAGAGTCTCAACTATCCCAAAGTCGTGAGTAGCTTCATTAAGTTTCATATATACTTCACCACAAGACGGATATTGAATGAATTGAGTCTTCCACTACCTGATGAGCAACCTTTTGTAATAAACAACAACCCTTACAGTAAAGTTGCTTATCAAAGATTATGCGCTGAATTTAGGATCTCAAACAATTCTGATTTCAGATGGAAAGGTGGAAGAAACGGGGGTTTGGGTGATATATTCCTTGATTATGGTGCTGGATACCATGGAGTAGGTGGAGGATACCAAAATGTCCATATGGTAAGGAATTATGATGAAGAAGCTGATCAATGGCCTGGTGAAGGTGGTAAATTTGCTGATGATGGGGGTAAGAAGGAAAAGGGTGACCTCATATCATTCATACGTAATGATGACTTTGCTGATTACAAATATGCCTGGTTCATACCAACTAGTGGCTATGGACTCACTAAAGCTGGACTTGGAAGGTTGAATCGATCTGCTGAAGCCATTGTTTACTGTGTATTGGGGGCTCAAGTCAACACTAGAAATTCGATTGTGGGTACTGGTGGTGGAGCGATCGAGACTCAACAAGAATTCTTGGCCCTGTTTGAGAGTAGCGTGATTGAGAATGACATTTCAAGTTCAATCCAAAGGTACCAACTGGCCACTCAAGAAGCTAAGTTAAGGCTTGATTTGGCCATTGCTCCTGGAGTGTGGTTGATGCCAAGTAACATGATCATAAATACAGAGAGTGTGGTTGGTTATAATAACAACCTTATGAAGGCCACTGATGATATGAAATTTGGTGCCAACACAAATATAAACCTGGAGACTAAGACTGTTGGAATAAGCCATAATCTAGGATCTTCAAAAGTCAAGTTACCACATGCAGCTGCAGAGACCAAACAACCAACACCAAAGATTGATCCTCAACCTGAAATCAGAGAATCTTCACAAGAAGAAACAACTACTAATCATGAAACCAACATGATAGCATTAACCATTGGAGTTGCAACTATAGCTTGGATAGTATTCAGATAAAAATTGAGATACCCAATCCATAGATCATACCCATTCGTAAATCATGACATCATTGGCAATCGTTGGCAGTAGATACTTCTCTGACAGTGACTTCTTGAAAGAAGAAATAAGTAAAGCTCTTAAGAAATGGAAGCTGGATCTCTCAGACATTGAATTGATTGTATCTGGAGGTGCAGACGGGGTTGACTCCATGGCTAAAGATTTTGCCATTGAAAACGAAATACCCTTCAAAGAGTTTGAACCTCAATGGGACTATTATGGTAAAGCGGCTGGGCCAATTCGTAATAGAGCTATCATGGAGTGTGTAACGCATGTATTGGCCCTACCTTCTCGTATCTACTCACCAGGTACTAAATCAGCCATTAAGATGGCTAGAAAATACAAGAGAGAGGTTATAGTCGTCTATGTGTAATGATTAAGTGAACTTTTGTAACGTGAAGCGCGTTACAAATGTCTGTTGATAACTTATAAATTTAGTGGGCCACACTCTTCGCAAAATTTCCTTATACATTGATGTTTACAAACATATTCACCAAAACATATGTTACACCTATTCTTCAAATTATTAGTTTTACGCTTACCATGTATACAATATAAATGAAGGCTACATTCTTTACAATATCTTTTCTCTCTACCATGTGAGCAAATACCGGTCCCGACACATTCTTTACAACTATATTTTCTTATACCATGTTTACAAATACCAGAACCACCACATTCTTTACAACCATATTTTCTTATACCATGTTTACAAATACCAGCACCACCACATTCTTTACAATAATATTTTTGTCTTCCATGAATACAAGACATTTCTATACCAATCACTATGCTATTTAACACCTTATTTAACTTTTATACTTTTGTAACACGATCCATGTTACAAAAGGAATTCCTTACGATTAACAATCAATCTCAACCTACACCCCATAAAGATAATTATTCAAGAAATGAGTCTAGATAGCTCTTTTGTTCCTCGTCGAAGCACCAATCAATCGATCTCGTAGGATGCCAAGCTGACCTGATCAAATCTTGATAGAATGCATTATGATCGAAGGAAGCTTTATGATTTGATCTATACTCATTTATTAGATAGATGTTGACCTCACTAATTTGAGGATCATATCTATTATTTAATCTTTGGATCCTTATAGAATCAGTAGAAACCTCATTTATGAATCTATAGAACAAAGCGTTATCTATGTGGGTTGGGAAGAATGTATTATCTTCAACCAACGATATACTATTGCCTGACACCCTTTCCCCAAATCTTAACTTAGTTGCTCCAACAATATCACACCAGTATCGAATTTTTGATCTTAATTTTAATAATGATATAGGAAAATCATCAAGTACGCAGTGAAATTTTAATAAAATATCATAATCACTCTTAATTGTTGGGTATTCAACTTGAAGCTCAATCTCGTTAACATCATCGCCATCTGGATATGAGATAACCTTCCTGATAATATCACTCATATATTTTTCCATTGCTCCAAAACGTACCAATCGCTACCCCACCCTAAACCCAAATTTCAATTTCACACTCCCCGACCCCACCCCCCACAAAGATATAATTTTGACACCTTGACACTCCCAAACAAAAAATCGAAATCGACAAAAAAATCATCGACACAAAATCGAACAAGTTGAGACCTAATTAAATATGCATAAAAATTTTTGACCACACCCAAAAAATTCTGACCGAGCTCGGTCCAGTCCCCGAAAAAAATTGACCACACCCTTTTGGCCCAGAATCGGCCAAATGTAACTACTCGAACTTTCAAGGTCAATTACTTCTGCTGTATCCCAAGCAGTTCAAAGGGCGGTCGATGAGGCTCTATCACATCTTCCAAGTCAGGGAGTCACTTCAGCCAGTTCAAGCTCCACCTCAAGCTCGACCTCGATCTCCACATCGAGGCTCAAATTCAAATTCTCAAGAGGTACGTGCATGTGCTGGCCGGCCAACGGTCATTGTGTTCGTCTGGAATCGAGTGTGTTATTTAATACTGAATATTTGGCCATTTTTCAATTTCCCTGTCTTACTTTAGTGTTTGATGATGTTTCCTGGGGTTTGCATGTTGTTCCAGCAGCTGTACGGAAGTTGCCTTTGGTACGGAAATGCCGCGCCTTTAACACATTGTACTTTGTCACCTTGCGTGACTTTGTTTATAGTCGCCAGGTTACCGCTCTTCAACGATTTGAAACGAAACCTTACAGCTAGCATCGATGACTGTCCCTTGCCTGGTTGAATTGCGTCACACATAACCGCAATTTGCAAAGGTTTTATGTGTGACGCAATTCAACACAGCTAGAGACAGTTTCTTTAAGAATAACCTAATATCATCGATGCTAGCTTTAAGGTTAGGGTTAGGGTTAGGGTTAGGTTTCGTCTCAAGTCGTTGAAGAGCGATAACCTTAGCGACTATCAACAGTCACGCAACGGTGAGAAAGTACAATGTGTTAACGGCGGGGGATTTCCGTTAAAAAAGCAACTTCTATAGAGCTTCTGGAACAACATGCAAACCACAGGAATCATCATCGAACACTAAAGTAAGACAGGGAAATTGAAAAATGGCCAAATATTCAGTATTAAATAACACACTCGATTCCAGACTAACACAATGACCGTTGGCCGGCCAGCACATGCACGTATCTCTTGAATTTGAATTTGAGCTCGATGTGGAGATCGAGGTGGAGCTTGAACTGGCTGAAGTGACTCCCTGACTTGGAAGACGTGATAGAGCCTCATCGACCGCCCTTTGAACTGCTTGGGATACGGCAGAAGCAATTGACCTTGAAAGTTCGTCCGACATGATTGTGTTTTCCCGCGCAATAGATGCTAATATGACTTGTCACATGTACTCGCTCGCACGGGTTATGTATTAAGTTAAATCATACTTATTAAGTTAAATCATGATTTCACTGATATCAAATTATGAAGTCGTGATTTCAAATCATAGACCCATGATATGAAACCAGGATTTATTATATCAAATTATAAACACATGATTTGAAATTAGGATTTCTTACATCAAATAACAAACGACTGATTTGAAATTAGGATTTCTTATATCAAATAAACGACTGATTTGAAATCAGCATTTATTATACCAAATAATAAACGACTGATTTGAAATCAGGATTTATTATATCAATTGATAAACGACTGATTTGAAAGCAAGATTTATTATATGAAATAATAAAGCCATGATGTATGGTATCATATCACAAAGTTTTATTTATTAAATAGTAAAAAAATTGAGAATGTTAAGGTAAATAAATTATTCTACAATAGGCGCCCCATATACACCTCTTTCAGAAAGTCAATTTGTTATTTTCAAAAGTTAAAAATGCACAATATTACATTGTAACTCTTACCTCTATCCAACCCTTTAAAATATACCCTGGGGCCGGTTGTTCGAAGGCCGATTAGCGCAAGGTTAAATTTTAACCCGGGTTTCTTTTCCTCTTGTTAAAACGCTTTTTCACAGATAACTTTCTCTGTTTTTTTTTTCAGAGCACAGAAACATCGTATGGTATTCAAAAAGAATTATACTGAATGTGCTTTTGAAGCTCTCGTATCTGCATTTAAATTTCGCACTAACCCTGGGTTACCTTAACCCTGCTTCAAACAACCAGGGCAAGGAGTAAAAATCCATAACCTGAGGGGAGTCCTGTTGTTCACAGATTTCAAAAAGGCCTTCGAAAGTATTCACTGTGATGGAATGGTGACGATATTGAAAGCGTACAATGTTCCACACAAGCCATTAAAGGCCATTGCCTCAACCAAATAAACTTTCCATTCTTCAGCTCCATAAACGTATAATTTGTTTAAAGATGGGATAAGCATTTGTTACGTCCACTTCACCACTGTTGAAAACAATTAAATATTCTACCGAGGCCAGCAGGGAAACTCTTTGCCTTTCAGCCACACCCTGAATCTAGCAGAGAACACTTTAGGGACTAAGACGACACTTAGCCGGAGAGTCAAATTTTAGAGCATGTGTGATGTTTCCAATTTCTGATGTGGGAAAGAGGGAAAGAAGAAATCGGAAAATGCTACGCCATATTGACAACCCAGTTACAAGGGAACCGCTCTTTGGGATCACGTTGACAACATATTAAAACTATGGTGGGGCTAGTTTCTAAAGAAACTGGTGCTGCGTCAGTGGGGAATTGAAACACAAGAAATTGGGTAAATCAAACGAATTGACTAAGTAAGTTATACCACCATAAGGTAAAAGACAGGTGCTGACGTTTCGAGCGTTAGCCCCTCGTCGGAGCGAAAGACGAAGTGCTAACGCTCGAAACGTCAGCATCTCCCAACGCAGAAACCTCCAAAAGACCAAACAACGGAAAACCCTTATTGGGCCAAGCTGGTATCACACATGTCTGGATAAAACAAAATGCGACAAAATGTTCTATAGTAAATACAATTACTAAGTACGTAGGTTGCTAACCTAAACCTAGCACAGTACCTTGGACGGTAGATGCCTTGTGATGTGCTTCAGACGCCGCATTCTTCAATGTATCTATCAATCTATACCACACTAGCACGCATTCCCGAACATCCATTTCTTGGTCTGCGGTTTGAAGAGCTTTTTGTTGTCTCGCTAGCAATATCCTGGCCAGGATTGCAAGGCAACGCTGACTCACGTTTAAAGGCCAAGGTTCTTGTTCCAATGGAAATACACCCATGTGTCTCAATACAGCATCCTATAAAACATGGAAAAATGTAAAATATACTACAAGAATTACATTGCATCTTATCCAAATAAAACTAAAATTTCTTAGCATAAATGGATCAATGTAAGTATCTGGGCAAGTGTGCACCTACCCCTCCCCTAACCCAACAAGTTATAATAAGTTAAAAAGTTAGCGTTAATGTTGGGTAAGGGGGTAGGGGTAGGTGCACAGTTGCCCAGACAATTACATTGATCCGCATAACTGACTTCAGATTTTAAACTCATTTATAACTTAGTCAATATCAAAAACAGTTCCCTTTGAAGCTACATTCACCCAGACAATCCACCCAAACAAAAAACAAGTATTAACGAGAATCAAAAAAGAAGAAGAAAATTTGCATAATATGTTCAGTTTGATGACGCATAGTTTGATATGACGTCACCTTCAGAAGAAATAGATCAGGTAGAAATGACATCTATGATGTGTTCTAAATAGAGCCAAAGATCACAATTCAGTTTGCATTTAAAGAGATCACTTCATGACAAATGCATGCATGATAGCGCTTTCTCTAACTGAACATTAGTTCAGACCATACATTAATCCCAGCATTCACAACGAGTCTCAACAGATTTTGATAGCATCCAACAAACAAGTTCAAATGGGAAAAACCTAACTCCAAGACACTTAGACAATAGGACCACAGTATGGTCTTATAACATTGTCCTGCACAGTCTCGCTGAAAGTTGTGACAATCCCTTACTTGTGGTCAGACAAATGAAAACGTTTATACAACAGTCCCTCACTTTATCCAAGACAGAAATTTGCATAGAAGATAAACATAAATGCTAATAAACTTATATACCGCACATATCCACTTATTGTCCATGGCGGTTTACAATTCTTACCCTGTGGTGAGGTAAACAAAAGTTCAGTTCAACAGTTCACTTTAAACGCATGCTTTTGGCTTCAAGACAATATTAAGTTACAGGGATAGGGTCCAAGAGCTAATCAAACACTTGTTTGCATTATTTTTTGAATGGAGATTGCAGCAATTAAGGTAATACACTGTTTCTCCGTTTCTTGGCCGATCCTGGCATGTCTACGTAGTTTACAAAGTGAATCTGAGATCGCCTTCGCTTCTTTTGCTCTTGTGAAGAGAGGATTTATTGTTATTCAGTTATTTTGCTTTCGCTGATAAAAATATGAAAAGCCAATGTAGAAATCAATTACCCTTTAGTCTTAACTTCTTTTAGCCGTAAACAACTTGTTGATTTATTGAGCGTAAACTAATTTGTCAAGTCATAATTATATTTAGTCTTCAAACTGTAATCAACCTGTAAAAAGCCGTTATCCACCTGTGTAGCTTTTGAAAGTAATTAATGTTCTACAACAAGCTTAGGTTTCCACCAATAGTCTTGTAGAATTGATTGTTGTGCTCTGTAATTTGACTCGTTGAGTTGTGATGTAATCTGTATCGCTTCGCTAGCTTAGGCTTAAATACGAGTGCTTTGTAGGAGCTTCTTCGGTTACGTCTTGGTTACGTCTTGGTTACGTCTTGGTCAAGTCTTGGTCAAGTCTTGGTTGCGTCTTGGTTGCGTCTTGGTTACGTCTTGGTTACGTCCTGGTTACGTCCTGGTTGCATCCAGTCTCGGTTACACTTTTCTTGGTTATGTTTTGACTGTACCCACAGTATAGTCGTGGATTAAACTTCTACGTTGGACCCAAGTTCTGTTGTGATCATTGTCTCAAGGGTATTCAGCAGGCGTAAGAGATTCCGTGCCTTCCCGCAGCCAGCGAGTGTCCCCAGGAAAAGGCCTTTCCCAGAGAGTTTTAGAGTTTTTCCCCGTCCGTCAATTTACCCTTTTGTGAAGGAAAAACCTGTTTTCACACTCTTACGATGTACAGTGGAACCCAACTATAACGAAGTGCCACAGTACCGAAGAAATATAATTAGCTGATTGACAGCAAAAATATTCGCTATAGCGAGGTAAGTAAATTAATAACAATTATCAAAAATTCAATACTGTACGTAGGAACATTTTTTTTATTATTTTAAACTGTAAACTGTAAGTGTACACGTATTTGCCAAAACCGAAATAAAGCAAGCTGTGATTTCTGCTTAAATCTGTCGTCTTTACCGACTGCTGCGAACGACCAGACAAAACATTCGTTATAGCGGGGCAAAATGTGCGTTGGGACCGTGGAAATCTGTTTGTTATAGCGAGGTTCCACTGTAGTCACTTTCAAGGGGGGGGGGGGTGCTAGGATATAGGAGACATACTGTATGTGATTGCTGCTTTCGGATTTGTAAGCTATCTTTTAGCATCTTGATAATACTGTTTTAATCTTTAATCTATAGCAAAGTCTTAGCAACAAGGAATACAGTTCAAATAATTATTATCCTGTTACTGTTGCTTTACAGTAATGTTTGATTATGCAACAAGATTCTGCTGAAGTTCCTGTGGGATATTTTCTCGTATTCCAATGCTATCCTGTTCCTCTTCGGAGAGAAGATTTCTCCTAAGCCAACAATAAACACAGCAGGTTGGCTTCAAATCCACTGTAAGATTGCAATAAGGTCTCTTCACAGCCTAATACTTGTGTTAAAATAAGAAACCTGTATTTCCCGAGAACATTTACTTCACCATTTGCCTCGGCGATTTTTAAGCAACTTTTAATTGTTCGACAGCTTTGGTTTGAGCTTGTAATAGAATATAGAGAAATTACCTAACCGATACTGGGATCCATGAGATTCCAAAAAATGGGGGAACGGAGACCATAAAAACATACATACATTGTCAGTTGTTACATAACACAAAACAAACCGCATCCTATATATACGTCACAAGGAGTAGTTTACCTGCTGACCATCGGAGAGCAGATCTGACACTAACAACACATGAACAGCTTGGTCAACAACACGGAACAGCTTTCCCACGTCGATGCAATCAGACACTCTAGCCACTTCCAGTTTGTCGAGATCCTGAACAATTTCAATCAAGCTACAGATGTACTGCTCAGTTAATGCCTCTTTCACATATTCCGTTACCTCAGTCACTGAACTGTCTAAAAGGTACTTGGTTAAAAACTGCAACGTGCAGGTTGCCAAGTAAAGGTACTGCAAAACAAAGCATAAAAATTACATTCATGGCTATTCTTTAACCTTTCCCTTAATTCCAACACAATTATTTAATACCCAAAAAAAAGCAAGTAGAATAATATCTTTCTCTGAACCAAAATTCCATTGAGCCTCTGTTCAAATATCTCAATCTACTTAAGCTTAATGATATTATTGAATCACAGATTCGCTCTTTTGTTTATCAGTGGTCACGCAGACTGTTACTCCCCCCCCCCCCCCGTTTCAGTGAATATTTTAAATTTACATCTTCTGTTCATTCCTATTCAACGAGGCAATCATGTAATAGAAATCTTTATGTAGCTCCAGTTGATATTACCCAATATGGCTTACGCTCCCTAAAGTTCAGTGGTCCTCGCCTTTGGAATTCCTTGCCTACAAGTATAACTAATTTAGATTCTCTTAGAAAATTTTGTATAACCTTTCAGAACTCTATGCTTAATTCTGACTAATTAATTATCTACCTTAGCGCATGAAGAAATATTTTCTATAAAAAATACATATTTTAAATCCTGTTAGTAAGTTAACTGTATTTTATTGCAGGGGGTCATCCACCAGATTACCAATTGCTTTTTGGATGATCCCAACTTGCTTCCTATTTTGTGATTACATCTTTTTTTATTCCTTAGCTGTACTCTGTTTAGTTGTCTATGTAAATTTAATCTATATATCATGTGCAACTGAGCTGAGTTAAATAAATCATCTTGTCTTGTCTCGCTCCAAGTAGAAACATTCGACAGGTATAGCTAATCAGAGCAAATGCATGTGTTCTCGCATTTAAAAAGCTTGAAGACCCGCACTGTATACATCTATGGCAATATGATCCACGCAACCCCCAGTTGCCAAAATGACATATATTTGGAAACTAAAAGAACACGACGGAGACATCCGCCTCGCTCGAACTCAAAATTCCGCCCAGAACACGCCAATGAAACCGGACACAAGCCGCTTTGGACAGAAGTCAAGTCTGATGCAAATGAATATATGAAAGACCATATATTTGAACTGCGGATTAATATGTAATGACATTAATTGATCATCACAGTTATGCACAAAACTTAAGCAGCTGTGAAATTAAAGCCTGAAAAATACTCAGGCCTGAACGGGATTCGAACCCATGACCTCTGCGATACCGGAGCAGTGCTCTACCAACTGAGCTATCAAGCCAACTGGGAGCTGGTCATATTGTGAGTTCGTAATATACCCGTAAATGAAGAAGAATGATGCAAATGAATATATGAAAGACCATATATTTGAACTGCGGATTAATATGTAATGACATTAATTGATCATCACAGTTATGCACACAACTTAAGCAGCTGTGAAATTCAAGCCTGAAAAAAAAAGTCAGGCCGGTATCGCAGAGGTCATGGGTTCGAATCCCGTTCAGGCCTGAGTTTTTTTCAGGCTTTAATTTCACAGCTGCTTAAGTTGTGTGCATAACTGTGAAGTCAAGTTTATTGATCATGATAACCACTGGCACACAAGGAAGGTGAAAGAGGCAATTCACATAAGACTGCACCCTAATAACATTAACAGGGACAACGGAATTGAAATTCCAGAAGCGTGGATGCCGACGATCAAGAAACACAACAACAAAAACGCGGCAAGCCAGCGGACCCCTGAGGAAGCCACAGCAAGTAGGAACAATAGCAGGATCGAAATGCACCAATCAGAGCAGACCACACAGCTACATAATGGTGAGCCGGAATCAGTCGACCCCATCGCCTGAAGAAGACTAGCAGTAAGCAGTCGAAACGTCGCTATCAACATCCAGTGACCACATAGTGTGACAAATGAACAATTTATATTATCATTCGGAAACTACTCCTATAAGAAATTTAGAACGTGTGCGCGCTGGATCTGGTAAGTGGTATGGATGACGGGAAGGGATCTCGAACAATATAGAGAACGAGTTAATCAACTTTACTACATATTGATCTTATGTTAATTTAATAGATGCCGTAATCGAAATAATACCTAATTGGCTCATTATGGCGCGTTTGTTTTCCTGTGATTTGTGGGTTCAGCGTAGAGCCGCTCATTTTCCACAAGAGTGTATGTTCATGCTCACATGGGCTAGCGTTTTTCCCTGCCTGCTGAATATAAGTAGGTGTAAAAAGCGGGTTCCAGGACAATTTTAGCTTATAAGCTAATTTTGACAAAGAATTACCCTCTGATTTTTGAAAATCCGCGTTGGGGAATTGCTGTCGAGTCCAGATAAGCTGTTGCTGAGTATTGCCTAAGATGCGCGAAGCACCTAAGCCTTTACAAAGCCTAACTAAGCAGTTGCCTGGTATTGCCGAAGACAAGCGAAGCCACCAGGATTTTACAAAGCCTTTGCCAAACCATCGCCAAGCATTCGCAAAGCCGTCAAGCTGCTACAAAAATGATGCGAGAACCCCCCGCGCGCAGCCAATGCGAAGACGCAGCGAAGCCCGTTTCAAAATCAGTGGGGCATACCTCAAATAGTATATTTTTCGAAATTGACTCCGGGATCCAGGACAATTATAAAAATGAATTTTAAAAAACAGATTTAAAGGAGTAAATTTATTCGATAAACATGGAACAATTAAATGATTTGTATCTTGTAGAAGTGAAAAAAATTGCGGCTGAGTTAAAAATTAAGGAAAAACAAAAAATGAGTAAAAAAGATCTTATTAATGAGATCAAAAAATTCGGAGAGGAGGAGATTGCAATTTTAATTGAAAAAGTTACTTCTAATAGTATTTACATTTGCGGACATGGAAAAATAAAGTACAGCTGTAAAAAATGTGAAGGAGCACAAATTTGCGCCCACGGAAAAATAAAGTACGTTTGTAAAAAGTGTAAAGGGTCGCAAATATGCGCGCATGATATGGTTAAGTTTCGTTGTAAAGAATGCGGGGGATCCCAAATTTGTGAACATAGAAAACAAAAACATTATTGTAAAGAATGCGGGGGCTCACAAATTTGCGAACATGGAAAGCAAAAAGCTTCTTGCAAGGCCTGCAGAATGAAATTATTAAATGATTTAAAAAAATAAAATTGGTTAAGTAGTAGATCAATATTCGGCAAAATCAAAAATATAAAATGAAACTCGAGTATTTAAACAATAAGAATCTTGGCATTTGCGACTTTATAGAGGAAGTAAAAGAAGATCTACTAAAAAATTTAGTGAAAAATAGGCAATATATAAATTATGATTTTGAAGAGATAATTATTTTTGATCATCCAATAGATTTTGATGTAAAATATTATAATAAAAATTATAATTTTAAGCATTATATTTATTTTGGAGAAGAAACAAATTTTGGAGTTAGTGGTATTTCCACTAATGATTTCGCGAGAAAAATTTTGGAAATGGCCAATAAAGATTTTTTGAGATATGAATACGAATATGATTTTGACCCATGTCATGGTTGGATTATTGCAAACGGAGAGGCAATTAATCATTTTTATGAAGATGGTGTTTATCTTGCTTATCACGATGAGGAATGTCAAATTGATGTATTTGATAAAAATTTTATAATAAAAAAATTATGCGTTTGCGTTAATTTAAATGGACATAAGATTGCGCATAAAGAGTTATTTTACAAAGACTTGCATGATGATTTATTGGTTGTAGCATGGAATCCCAAAAGAGTTGTGGATTGGTGTTATGATATTGAAGAGCAAGAAATTTTTAATTCTTTACCCAACGAATAATAGAATATAATTATGTTATATAACCCAATAAATGGTTACATAACAAAAATTTATCTGAATCTTAAACTAAAAGTTATGGGAGAACCCTTCAGATCAAGTTTTTTCCATTCATTATCAAAGATACTTAAATCGAAATGGTTTATGGGATTCTCATATTTTTGAATCGGAATTGTCGGATAATCCTTTGAGGGAATGTTTGCTAGTAAATTAGATGGGACGAGTTTCACAAGTTCTCCATATTTGGTGTTATTCATATATGATGACTTATTATCCACTATACTACACATAAGTCTCAACGGCTCCCTAATCTGAATATTTATGAAATATATTTTGCGAGAATTTATAATTTCAGGCAAACCCAAATTAACTTGCAAATCTCTACTAAGTTTAATGTTATAATTTTTATTTGAAAATAGATACCCGACATTATTATTTCCATTTATTGTTAACCGCAGATTATCTGTATAATTATGAAAAATTGATTGAATATCAACCAATGAATATGTTCCGGGCGGAATTTTTAAAATATAACCTTGATTTTCATTAGTTACCGCCTGCTGATCTTTGAAATTAATCAATCTTTTGGTTTGTATATTACAATCCAGGAGCTGTATCTCCCGAAGATTTTTCAGCGGGGGATCTAAATAAATTCTAGTTTCTGAATCGAACATCGTAATGCTGAACATATTTTTGATAAAATTATATTAGTTTTTAGACCAGGAAAATGGAAACTAATATAATTAAAAGGAGAATTTATCTCGAGCCAAAATATCTGGATAAAAATATTATGAGCCATCTATTGAGAACAATTGAAAAGAAAATGAACGGGGAAGTTGATAAAGAGTATGGGTATTTTATTTCAGTGAATCAAATAGTAAAGATTTTACATAATGAAGATACTACTTTCTTTCTAGAAATTGCGGTGAAAACATACAAACCTAAAATTAGGCAAAAAATCGATGGATTTGTATGTATGATTTATAAGGATGGATTTCTTGTAAATGTTTTTGAGAGAATGTTAGTTTTAATTCCGAGTATTTATATAAAAGATTATGTTTTTGATGAAAATAAGAATACCTTTGAAAATAATAATATCAGAATTGGGATGGGAGATAAAATTAAAGTAGAAATAAAAGAATTTAGGTTTCGCGAGAAAAAATTTGAGTGCATTGGTCTTTTGGCTTAAATATTATGTTTTGATTCATCTTACGATTTTTGTGTAATCAAAACATTAACGAAATAAAAACCAGGATAATAATACTCCGGCAAGAATTAAAACAATAAGATTATTTTGGTGAGAAGATGTTTCTACATTACTAATTTCTTCCTCATTGCTCGATTTATCGTTTTCACTTAATTTAGGTTTTATTGGTTGCGGATTGGTATTTAATAAAACCTTTGTTGTTCCTAAACTATTAGGGATTCCAACATTTTTTGTTTCGGCATTTATTGAATTATTTACGCCAAAGGTCATATCTTCTGTTACCCTTTTCAAATCATTATTGTACCCGATAATACTCTCTGTATTTATTATTAAATTACTTGGCATTAACCAAACTCCTGGAGCTACAGCCAAATCAAGTCGAGATTTTGATTCCTGTACGGCTGTTTGGTATCTCTGAATTGATTGGGATATGTCATTTTCAAGCACAGAACTTTCGAATAAATTTATAAAGTTTTGTTGAGTTTCAATACCTCCCCCGCCTTTACTAACAATTGAAGTTCTGGTATTAACTTGAGCGCCTAAAACGCAATAAACAAAAGCTTCAACTGATCTATTTATTCTACCCAATCCTGCTTTGGTTAATCCATGTCCAGATTCTAGAATAAACCACGCATATTGGAAATCAACAAAATGATCATTTCGAAGCATAGAGATTAAATTCCCATCTATCGCCTTTCCACCATAATCTGAAAACTTTGCTGAACTGCTCGGCCAAATATTTGCGTCAGGATCGTAGTTTCGTACAATTCTAACATTTTGTTTTCCTCCCCCTATTGCTTGCGTGCTTGTTTTCCCGGGCGGTATGTATCCCCCTTCATAATCTATGAATACATCTCCTACTCCATGATTTGCTCCTCCTTTGAATCTAAAATCAGCTAATGGTTTTTTCAATCCCTTAAAATCCTGATTATTACTTAAACCGAATTCTGCGCATAATCTATTATATGCGTTTTTGTTGTACGGATTATTTTTTACAGAAAAAGTTTCTTCATCGGGTAATACCGCTTTTAATTCTTCTAATATTCTTCTTATTGTAAAGTATATGTGAAATATGAAAAAACTTTGAATAACTTTCGGGTAACTAAAAATATCACTCAAACTTACTCCGCATCCAGATGTTGCGCACCAAACTGCCATGTTTAATTGCTGGGGCCATTGTTTGATATTTGGTTTATTCAACCAAGCTCTTGCTTCTTTTCCGCTATTAAGTTCAACAGTTTGATTTTTGAAAATATTTTTCATTGCTGCAGTGAAATGATCTTTTTCTGAAACATATATATCCAAAAGTATTAACATTTTTGTTACATCGTTTGCAAATTCATTGAATTTAACTCCGGGTATTGGATATATTTGTTTTGTGAATGTTAAACTTTTCGGAAATGAACTTACCTTAACTTTATTTTCTATCCCCAAATCTTCCCATAATAATGTTTTCAAATCATTAGAAAGATTTGCGGTCCAAGTTTCCCCAGAAGGATCATCGTCAGACATAATCGTTGTTCCATTAACTTTCCATTTAATATAACCGCCGAATGGGTCATTCACAAATGAAAATTTATTGAGATTCGCGTTTGGATATCGAGTTCTGAAATCACTAAATAACATCTTATTCTTTGTGTTTCAAATAATGTGATCTTTAGATCTTTTAAGAATAAGATGTAAAACAATTGCAACCAACTTCGGTTTTCTCATATACAAGTTTTAATGTCCTTTCCCGTCGGTAAGTTCTTTCAATATATCTTCGCGGACTTCCCTCCTTAACGCAGGCATGTCCAAGTTTTTTTCTGTATCTTTCCTAAATTTTTGACGAATTTCTAGTTTTAGTTTTTGAAACTTTTCCAATTCCGCCAAAATTATGGAAAATTCTTGATCGGATATGGCATTATCTTTCAGAGCTTTTGAGACTAAATCGCTAATGGTGTTTAATTTTGATTTCGCAATTGCAACGGTTTGTTCGTGTTTACTAACTTTGGAGGAAAGATTTTTGGAAGCAAAACCAAATACGATTGAGAAAACCCCAAAAACACCGCCAATCACACCTAAAGGAACTCCAACTATGGCACCAAAACCCGTGAGAGAAGTTCCTAATCCGCTAGCCGATAGAAGAACTGAAACAAATCCGCCAGAAACACTAATTTTTGCGCATATTCCTCTTGCTCTATTATATTTTTTCCTCACTTCTTCGTAATGTTTAATTTCCTTCTCGAGATTTTGCAAAACCTCACTTGATTTTTGCAGCCTGAAATTAATTGTACTATCTCCGCTTTGTGTTTGGAAATTATTATTAGGTAATTGAGGATAAATTTTATTGTATTCGTCCATATTTTACTGATCACCGGGATATCTTTAGATTGGTTACTTTCTCTTCTTTTTCATACTTTCCACAAAATATAGAACTACGGCCATTATCAAAAGCCAAGCATTCTCGCCTAAAAATCCAATGACCTGTCCGGCTGTTTTGAAAAGAAAACTAACTATGGCACCGACCATTCCAGGCAATATTTCACCTAATTTTTTGCCTAAAGTTTTTAATCCATTACCAACGCCTCGGCCTAATGTTGATAAACCTTTAGAAAGATTAGAAACTATAACTCCAATGACAACGCCTACCGCACTTAGAACAGCAAATACAGTAAAACCATACTTTTTGAAAATATATTTTATTCTCTCTCGCAAAGGTAAATTTTTAAGTATTTCATCTTTTTTACTCTCAATATCTGATATTTGTTCTTCATTTGAAATAGTAATCTTTCTGAGTCGTTCATTTAATTTATCAACCTCAGATTTTAATCGTTCATTGCCTTGTTTTAATTTTGATTCATTTGATTTACCCTTCTTATATTTGTCTATTTCTTCTTTGTATAATTTTACTTCATCCAAAAGTTTTTCCGCTTGTATTTTTAATTCTACATTCTGTTTGGCGGTTTGATCGAAAAGGCTTTTAGTTTCTGCTTTTTGTACCTGCTGTCTCTCAATGAATTCCCTAAGTTCTTTTTCCCTTTCCGCGTATCGTTCCATCTCCAGAGGATATACTTCTAAAGTCGCTTCTAATCCTTGAATTACATTACCTAATTCCTTATTTTTTTCACTGGCTTTCGTCTTTTCTAACTGGCTATTAATATATTTTTCCATCATGCTTTCATAATCAGCGCCAAGTTCTTTTCTAAATGTTTTTGGCAAGTTTTCTGTATTAATAACACCATTTTCATCAACTAATGTATGCCAAACATTGTTTCTTGCGGTACTTAATTTCCCTTCTATACCACCATTTTCTCGAAAGCGAACATTAAATGAGCTTTCATTTGGTTCGTAAGCGGGGTAATATGTTTTGAGTTCTTTCCTAGCTTCTCTCATTCTATCTTGTTCTTCATCTCTTTCTCCCGGGTTCATTCTTTCTGGCAGCTTATCCCATTGAGGCCTGTCTCTTTCTTGGTTATAATCATCATAACCAGGATAATCTTGTTCAAGGGATGTAGATGTGTTTATGGGTTGTAAATCTCTATTATCCCAAAGATAACCATCATCATCACCTGAGCCAACATCATTATTTTTTGGCAAATCTTCCATTGGTATTTCTTCTTCCATGATTTTTTTTACTTATCAGCAAGAAATCTTTAGACCCCCTAGAGCTGAAGTAAAAATGATTTAAAAAGAAAAAAAATATAAAAGAAAAATATAAAATGATGAACGAAAATACCAAATTAATAGAAGATATTAATAATTACAACCCCAAAGAAAGCATGATTTTTTCCAATCCAATTTTGGGAGAAATTCCAGGTAGCAAACCAAAAGTAGAATTTAAGCGAATTAAAATTTATTCAAGAAATGAAGATAAAACAAAGGGAGACTTAGTTATTAAAACTCCCCGCTTGTATTCATTCGGAGTTTCTGAAAGTTTCTCAACTTATTCTTTTCCTTTATGCTTATGGAGCGGAAATAGACCTACCGTTGAAGAAGAAGAATGGATAGAAAAATTTAATGAAATAGTAGATTGTTGCATTGATCATATTTTAGAAAATAAAGAAGAAATTGATAGATTTGAGTTGAAAAGATCTGATCTCACCAGATCAAAGGGAGGTTTAAATCCTCTCTATTGGAAAATGGAAAAAATTGAAGATGGAAAAAACAAACCTTATATGCAGAGAGTTCCAGATAGGGGGCCAACATTATACCCCAAATTAATTTCGTACAAACAAGGAGAAATTCGTACAAAATTTTATGATATTAGAAGTGAGGATTGCAATGGTACAATAAATCCCCAAGATTTAATCAATAAAGGTTGCTACGCAGAGTGTTCTATCAAAATTGAATCAATATTTATTGGAAGGTGTATTTCTTTACAGGTAAAACTTTATGATGCCCTTGTTGAAACGAAACAAGAAATTAAAAGATTGGCGCCCCGCAGAAAATATAATCCCGAAGTAATTATTTCTGACGGCGAATCGGCTTCTTCCCATATTGGTTATGATGAATATGAAAATACTTGTTCTGCAATTTCTCCTTTATCCTCCCCCGGAAAGCGAGACGGAGGCTTCGGGTGGAGTTTTAATTTGGTGGATAACTAATCATAATGCCTTATGTTATATAACCCAATTACTGGTTACATAACAACATAATAATTTATAATAATTTACTGACCGCATACCCCAAACCTAGCATTCCAGCCCCGACATATACCATTTCTCCCGTCTTTTGTTCATTACTTGGTTTGTAATAATCAGAGAATTTTGGTTCATTCATTTGGCTGTACAATTCAAAAGCCTGATTTGTAGCAGAAATATTTTTTGATGCCTGATATTTTTCATCTTTTTTCTTCATTTTCCAATCAAGCATTTTTTGTCTTTTTTCCTGATATGCCTCGTAATCTCTTTGATATTTTTCCATTGCTTTATCGTGTCGTATTTTTTCTGTATCAACGCTCTTTCCGGATATATATTTTGCAAGAATATTTCCTCCAGTAAATGCTGACGCATTCAATAATGCCCCTATCCCCATCATTGCCACTGATGCTAATGCCATTTTATTTAGGTAAAATCTTTTGTTCCTCTAAATATGATTTAAGGTACATGCTTGCGGATACGGTCACGACAAATTTTGCGTAATTTGTAATACTCATGGATGGGTCCCCCAAAAATGATTCCTTCATTAATTTTTTAGCTAAATACCCAATTCCGGCGGCTAATCCGACAAGCACCGCTGAATCAGTTACAGTTTTCACAAGTTTGTTTTCGGTTGACATAATTTTTTACTGTATCATTGAGAAACTTTTAAATGACTTTTGAGATTATTCCATTCCTAAAGATTTTGGCGTTACAGAAAATGGTATCTTTTTTGGCTGGGGTATTTGTGGTACTTGTGATAAATCAGCTATCCTATTAGAATATTCAACCCTAGCTTTTTCCTTATATCTCATAAAAAGATCAAATGCTGTAAAACATAATCCGACAACAGATAAAACAGTAGTAAAAGATAACTCAGGAAGCCATGATTTCGCTTCGCGGGGATTTGATTCATCATTTTGCTCTGTTGCCTGCAGGGTCTCTTCTCGTTTCATCTCCCTAGCCATTGCTTCTTTTGCCTTTTTATTATATTCTGCTAATTTCTTACCAGCTGCGACTTTTTTAGGATCTTTCTCCCTCTTTTTTGTATTAGCATTTTCGGGTTTGGGATCAGCCGTAATTTGCTCAATTTGTTCATTTTGTTCTGACATTGTTATTTAGATGCTATAAATAAGTTTTTAGATATGTTTAATACACAGTATCAACACCTTCAGTAGATTGCTTATTATTATGCTCAGTTATGCTATCATTAACTGGATCTTCTCTTGAAAATTGTTGATTTTTGTTGAATTTTATGTGCTTAGCTACTTGAAATACCCCGCTAGCAAGTGCTGCCAGTCTTCCTGATTTCAATGCTAAGAACCCAACAATGTTTGATAGTTCGCGATTAACCAAATCGTCATTTTTCAGATCATTGCAAAGAGATTCTATATCATCTACAGGAACCACGTAAGAAATAACTTTAGAAACTAATTGCAGGGATGAATCCACAACTCCTCCGTTAATTTTCTTACCCATTACCGATTGATAACGATTAAAATACTTTTCTACATCTTTTTCCGATAATTTCTTTATATCCCCCAGGCTCATATCTACCCCTAAATATTCCTTTGTCGTCCCAAGAACGGCGAGAATGGCAAGGGATTCTTGTTTAACTTCAAAATCATCATTTTGGTTATCATCAGTTTTTTCTTCAATATAATCTTCTAAGCTTGTCATCTTTTTGTTAAATCACTTCTGGTATCTCTAAATAGTAATTAAATGGATATCGGAAAGATAAACATAACCTAGAATATTTTTCTGTTTTCAGGAGTTTTACAAACTTTTTCCCCGATTCATAATCCAAATCGCCGCCGTAATCTTCGAAAAACATTTTCATACCTTTCTGCGAAGGATTATGAAAAGTAACAACGCAGGCTATATTTTCCCGGAATGGTTTTGCTATTGAAGTTAACTGCTGAGTTAACACCCAAATTGACAAACCATGATGCCTCCCTGAAAATCCTAAATCTATAAATTTATTGGATCTTTTCTTCAGATCCGCGGATACCGCGCAATCATCTAAAATTATTAGTGTATTTGATCCGGAGAAAACGATTTGGCATTCAGATAATAAATCATTAATCTCGTCAATGTTACTTGAATCAGGGGAGAATACATTGAATCTCTTGTCTCCGAGAGCAAAATTACGATAAGTTTTATTCTTAGAATAAGTTGGACAAATTAACGCAATATTTTCAAAAACTTTTCGGAAAGGCCCTCGGAGCTGTTCAATCAAGTACTTTGTTTTTCCGCAATTCGTCGGTCCTGTTATAATACAATGGAATGGTATTTTATCTCTTAAATCTTCCATAATTTTTGTATCATAGCATTATGTTTTTAGATTCCCAGATTCTTACCTTCGATCAGTACTTTATCGATCTCAAACTCGATTTCATAATCTCCAGCATTGCATCCGCAACCACGAACATATGACAAGTTACGGTTCCAGATCCTCCTTGCTTCCTTTTAATTTCTACTTTTACTCCGTCATGCGTATTATTTAGAGCAAGTCCGCCGCCATGAATGGTATTATCTGGATGAGTTCTAGTATCAACCCAGAGCGCAAACTTATCCGCGTAAAATTCTTTTTCTTTCAATGAAATTTGTAAACCATCATCTCGGTGATATCTTTTTTTCACGGATTCCCAAAGATCGGAAGGAATCATTCCTCTCGAGTATATTCTATTTGGCACACCATCGACATCAATTTCTACGGAAGATATTCCTGGATTATAGAAATTTTCTGAATCCCTCGCTCCCGCAGCTTGAGGAATTAAAAACAAAAATAATACCCCAGTCATTGATCTTCTCGGCAAATTAATATGCTGGTTAATAACACCATCTCCGCCAATAGAAAATGTAAAAGTTTTGTGCAGGGTAATATTTTCATAGAAGAATCCTTTACCTACTTGATAAGTTGCTTGAGCTTCACGAGCCAAGTATTCACTAGAAATTGAAGAATATTCTAACTCTAAGTTTTTGATTGAATATGATGGCGGTTTGGTTGTATCAGAATAAATAATAATATTAGTGATCGGGGCAAGAGTAAGCTCAAATATAAGATGATTTTCCAATGCTTTTGGGTAAAAAACCCCATGATCATTTAGAATAGGATGATTTATTGGTATTCTATACTTTGAACCGTGAACATTAGCTAGAGCAACTTCTTTTACATCTTGTGTTTTTGCATCTCCAGATTTTGTTCTTAGTTTTCTAATATTTTGAGAAGAAATACCTTGTTTTAATCTATCTTCGCGCTCTTCTTCAGTTAAGAATAAATCTCGATAAGTTTGAAATAAATCATATCTTTGAGTATCTTGCAAAGTCTCTCCCCCGAAAAGAACTTTCATTCTAGTTACGAGATTGCATCCTAAATTGTTCACAACTGTATTATTAGCATGACCCTCCACATCCAAATCAAACATGAGAGATACACTTCCAGGAACAATCACTAAATTCTCGGCGAGTTTTGGAATATTTATGTATAATGTTTCCCCCGGGCTGGCTGAGGATGGATTTAGAGTAATTCGATTCAATGTTGATTCTGCTTTTAAACCAAAAGGTTCCTTGGGAATTCTATTTGGATTAATTTTTTCAGACGTCATTGTAATTTATAAGATACTTTGGTTAACCTTTAAACCTGAGTTGTCCTATTTTCTAATTTTTCGATATGTTTTAATAAACCTGCTCTTGCGTCTGGAATTAAAATCATAATATTAAAAATTTGGTCGCCATCTTCCATATATAGAATTTTTTTTCTAATAATTTTTTTCATAATGTTGATTTGGTATTCGGTAAATATTATTTTTTCTTCCTCCTCAACCATTTGATTTATAAGATACTTTGTTTATTTTTAAATGATGTCAAAAAATCGGGCAAAGCCCTCCCCGCTCTTCGAGCGGATATATTATTCGGCTAAAGGATATTGGAAAGGATATTCCGCGATTCCTAAATTAGCTGAGAAGGCAAAAGTAAGTGAAAATGAGGCAAAACAATGGTTAGAGAAACAAGCAATATGGCAAATCTATCTACCCGCTCCAAAGTATATACCTAGACCGCACTGGGCTGTGGATAAACCCAATCAGATTCACCAAGCAGATTTATTATTTTTACCGCATGACAGAGTTAGAAGAAAAACTTATAAATATTCGTTAGTTGTGGTTGATATCGCCTCGAGATATAAAGATGCTGAGCCATTAACCTCAAAAGAAAGTCGAGAGATATCAGAAGCTTTTAAGAAAATATATTCTAGAAGATTGAAATACCCAAAAACATTAATGGTTGATCCCGGGAAAGAATTTATGGGAGAAGTTAGTAAACTTATGAATTACCATAATGTAAAGATTCAACGAAGTGAGGCTGGTAATCATAGAGCTCAAGCATTTGTGGAAAACGCAAACAGAATATTAGGAGAAAGATTATTTAGTCACCAATATGCGCAAGAAATGATAAGTGATGATCGATCGCGTGTATGGGTGAAAAGATTACCAGCTATTCTAAAAACTTTGAATAATACGAAAACTAGAATAACCGGTAAAGAGCCTGATAAGGCTATAAAACTGAAAGAGATTGATATTGAGCCCAAAAATTATCCGCGGGCGGTGGGGGTTGATGAGGTTAGATTGCCACCGGGTGTTAAAGTTAGATATTTATTATCCCCGGGCGAACTTGAGGGCGGTGAAAAAAGGCGCGCTACTGATCCTATTTGGAGTATCAAAGTTTATGATATTACGCGCAGCGTCGTTTCACCTAATCAACCTGTTTTATATTATTTATTGGATGGGCCAAGGCGCGGGTTTGTAAGGGAAGAACTTCAAGTTATACCTTATGATACAAAGTTGCCGCCAGATTCTGTTTTGAAACGGTAATGCCCATAAGCAAAAGTATTTATCCCATCCTCACAAATTATTCTCTTATCATCATTGGCGGATAGTGCAACTTTATTAATCGTTTCAGTATAAACATCATGTAGGCGACTTCTGATTACATTCATCTTTCTCATCTGGGGTACTTTATTGAATAGGCACCTCTTATAATCATCAAAGTTTATGGTCTTTTTTACTACTGATGTCTTTACCCCCTTATCCTTTTTTATCTCTTCTCCCTTATCCATCCTATATGAGTATAGCTTGGCCCGTAGACCAACAAATTCAGCTATCTGTTCACCCCCAGCTTCATCTTTGAACTTATTTATAATTTTTTTATTTACATTAGACTCTATACCCGACTGATGATTTTTGGGGTAATTTGAAGTATCAAACTTTTCTCGCACATCTGGCGTGATATCCTTGTAAAAATCTTCCGTTTCTACTAAATACATCAGACTGTCCGTGTCTGTAAAAAGTAATTTTGCATTTTCTCCATATTTTGGTTTTATGTAATTATAATGAAAATCATACATTATGGTTTTACTCAAATCCAAAATGCACATACCTAAGTAAACGGGTTTATTGAATACTAACTTTGTTTTCTTCATATGAATGGCGACAAGATTTTCAGAAAAGATTGTGCGATGCTGGTAGTTAGGTTTTGATATTAATTTCCTCGCGTCTTTTTGATTTGTGATTAATCTAATATCAACCCTATTTCTAATGTTTTCCATTGTTTTGCCGAACACAGAATTAATCATTAACTTGAAGAAATCTTTCTCAAATTCATTCTTCGCTTTAACTCTGAGTTCGGTATTCAAATCAATGTATGGTTTTAACCACTTTGATTCTTCAAATGTAATTCCTCTGTGAATCTTTGTTATTTTTAATCCCAAACTTTCGTAAAGTTTTAATGTTTTATGATGAACAACATACTTTACTCTATTATTTAGATTTGGGATTAATTTCTCCACTTTATTAACTACACATCTTTCTGGGGCAAGAGGATAATCATTATGTAAATCATGTAGGTTATTTGGATATTCTAAATCAACCTCTAATATACATGGCATATTTCTCCAGTTTGAAAACTCTTTATCAAGCATCCATCTAAACCCATGAGTAGGTAGTGGGTTACTCATTCCGCCGCCATATAAATTATTTGCATCGAGATATATAATATAACTTATTATTTTATCAATAGCAAAGTTTATCATATATGGATTATTTGCTTTCGCATATCTAGTAGAAATCATAGATACTCCACCCCGGATGCCTCTCTCAATCATAAGTAGCATATCTATGTCAGTTAGCAACTCTAAATTCACCTTTGTTTTCTTTAATGCTGCATCCCAAGCTAATCCCGGCGATGTGTAATAGTGGGCGGGATCTAAACCATAATTCTTTTGGCAAACATCTCTAAAGTTCTCGAATACGTCTGCCAAAAGTAATACATCCGTCTTGAGGTACAAATCATGGTATTCTCTCATTGTTTTCATTTTGAAGGTTTTCCATACATTTTGCGCGTATTGGTAATCATCTTCTTTTATTTCTTCGTCGTTTAATTTTGAGTAGAACGCATCCTTTAGCGGAAGTTGGGTTGCGCTTAGTTTTTCAAATTTGTCGAACCAATCATAGGGAAATTCCCCCTTTCTCAACAATAACTTTAATTCTTCGCCTTTGAAAAACTTTTTAGTTTCACGCATATTTTCATCTGTAGGAGAAAGGCAATTACTTTTTAATAGTAAGCAATTCTTACATTTTTCGCAATTACCAATGCCTTTGTAATGAACAATTTTAGTACCTTCTTTGTATCTCTTAATACAATCCCCCGGTTTGCATGCTTCGCACTTTCCGCATTTTGTAAGGTTATCAACTAATTTACCAAGACCGATTGTTAAAAATTTTATTGAATCAATAAATCTAATCTCCCTCTTAACCTCGACTCGCTTACCTTCTTTATTTGTAAATTCATCAACTACTATCTGCTTTGAGAAAGAAATATACTTTTCCTCATTATTAGGTATGCAGTTTATTTTACCTTCTGTAACGCCAAGATTCTTGATAAAAAGATGGGCGTCATAATTGGAAAGGTTGTGAAATATTACGGGAAAGAACTTTGGCGCCTTATAATTTAAGTTGCATTCATTATGGGCGGCGCCTCTATACTTTCCTGTAAGATGGCAATGATCAAATACCTTATCTTTTCCTAATTTTTCTTCACATATATGGCAGTAAGTAGCATTTTCATATTCTTTTTTATCCATTTCTGACAAAGGCCCCGCTTTTTTGTGATATTTTGTATTATTATAAATTTTCTTAATATCCCGCTCTAAATTATCTATAAATATTTGTGAAATATCTTCATCTTCAGATTTTGCTGTATATTGTACAAGCACGGGAGGGAATAGTTCATCATCAAAAGACTTTATGAGATAGCTAAATCCTGATGGTTTATGTTTCTGGTATTGGTTAGTATAACTTTCTCTTTCATTTGGCGCGCAGGTATGTATTTTCTGTGTAAAACACTCAAAATCAACGTACACAACAAAGGGTACACGCATTTTTCTATTGAAATGAGTGAATTTAATGTACTTTGGATTTCCATCTTCATCCTTTATCATTTCAATCTTAACTTCTTTATTTTTAGCGCAGTATTCCTGATGTTTTTCCCTTGATTCTTTTGACTGAAATGGATTTAAACATCTATAGCAAAAGTACATCTTAGATTTGTGTTTACTAACTTTTGCGGCTAACAATCTACTCATATCCTTTATCCAACAATAATGATTATTTTCTCCTTCTGATATTAAAAGCAGATTGATTGGATCGACTTTTTGTTTTTCGCTTATTCTTAATGGGTATACTTCATTATTATCAAACCCATAAACATTAATCGCGTGGTCGGGGTTTTGCTTTTCAAACCTATCAATCTGTTTTAATGGGGTGGGAAATTCTATTCCTGACCAACTGAAGTTCTTCGAATTTTTGATCATTTCCTTATTTTTTCTCTCTGGGTGAATGTCTTTTTTATATATGGCAGAAGTTACCGCCCACTTAAAACACTCGTGATCATTCATATTCTTTACATTAATAATCGCATTTTTTACTGCTAATTTTCGCGGTAATTCAATATATGAACTTCCGACAAAGGGTTCAAAAGGATCGATGTTTATATCAAAATATGCAACATGGTCGAATTGCCAGCCAGAACCTAAATTTTGAAACTGATCGACCTTTTCAAGTTGGCGATTTGTCATAATATCGAATAATTCAGATAAATCGGTTGACAAAGTAATTATTTCTACTGTTGAATGAAAATATCCTGAATTTACTTCAACTTGTTTTGTCGCAAGATTCTTTTTTGTAAACACGCATGTGAATAAAAATTTTAACTTGACCGGTTTCTTTTGCTCGTTAATTAGATCAATAACTTTTGGTTTGATTTTATCAATAAATGCTTTAGGGCCATACCCTTTTTGCCCATCTATCCTGTGGGTTTTTAGATATCCCCTCAATGCTGTTTGTTGTTCTTTCGGAACAAATCGATTTGCATTTTCCTTCAATTCATCTCTTACACTATCAGATATATTCACCTTTCTTTTTGTTTTACTTTTAGTATTACTATTATTAAATTTTATGATGTTTTCATTGATTAAATCCTCAAGCTTTTTATTTATTGGTTTGAGAATTGGAACATTAATTTCAGGCACCGGCTCATCAAGAATTGGTTTTTGTGGTTTTATAAAAGTTGGCGCTAACTTCCTTCTTCTTCTTGATATTTGTGGTTGCTTGTGAAATAGACCAATTTCAGGAACTGGTATTTGTAGTTGACTCGGATTATTATCGAAAAACTTATCAATTTCGGGAATTTTACGCAACTCCCCGATAACTTCATCTTTTGGTACTTTCTTACCTTTTTCTTTCATAATTTTCTCTAACTGCTTTACTACCAATTTTTTTAAATCTTTACCATTTTCACCAATAGCTTGTTTTAGCTTTTCCGCAAAATTCGAACTATTTTTCTGCTTCATATTTATCAAATCAATTTACTCCTTTAAATCTGTTTTTTAAAATTCATTTTTATAATTGTCCTGGATCCCGGAGTCAATTTCGAAAAATATACTATTTGAGGTATGCCCCACTGATTTTGAAACGGGCTTCGCTGCGTCTTCGCATTGGCTGCGCGCGGGGGGTTCTCGCATCATTTTTGTAGCAGCTTGACGGCTTTGCGAATGCTTGGCGATGGTTTGGCAAAGGCTTTGTAAAATCCTGGTGGCTTCGCTTGTCTTCGGCAATACCAGGCAACTGCTTAGTTAGGCTTTGTAAAGGCTTAGGTGCTTCGCGCATCTTAGGCAATACTCAGCAACAGCTTATCTGGACTCGACAGCAATTCCCCAACGCGGATTTTCAAAAATCAGAGGGTAATTCTTTGTCAAAATTAGCTTATAAGCTAAAATTGTCCTGGAACCCGCTTTTTACACCTACTATATATCATCTTATTTCCAAACTAGAATATATAAAACATTTTACTAGCCTAAGGATATCAAAGTTGTATCCACACACAATGCTGTAGCTGAATTGCAATGTGCAATCAATTTATTTTGTAAGTGACTTTGAATACCATAGGTTTTGGTCGACAAAGTTGCCAATTGCAGGGACAATCTAAAATCCATAGCAGTTGCATGGCCCTCCAGAGTTTCTTGCTTCGAAAGAGTTGACTGTATACAAATGTAGATACGATATGTGATGCGGTAGATTATCTTTGTTTGTGGCATACTCTATGTTAATGTGGTATTTCTTTCATAGTAAAGACAAGCATTATCATTAGTAGTATTACAAAATACGATAATATATTTCATAAATCAAACAGTCCGTTTTCCACTGCATTCTTTGAGTGTGAAGAGTTACTTGAAAGAAGGCCAACGGTATTCCATTCCTACCTCTTCTGGGGCAATCTGGGATGACCTTCCAGATGATCCAGTCTCGCTTATAATTTCTCCTTCATCTAGTGACCTCTTCCTAGCTGAACTTTGTGGGCAAGAGGTGATATGTGGTGTCGATGAGAGTGTGTCTTGGAACCATTGCCCAAACAAAGAGTCTTCGTCTACAAAGGATAAAAATTGAATAAGAATTCTATCTGAACTATACCCCACTTAGCACCTACATGTATATCAAGATTTCAAGTTCTTCATCCCCTTTTTGAGCTAATAACATACTGAGCTATCACCACTTTTGAATAACAATTAACGTTACCTTCACTACTTCCATCAGAGTAAGAAATGTACTCATTGTCTCCTTCATCAGAAGATGTTGCTGGAGACTTTGACTTGTCAGACTTGCCAGAACTGGGTGGTGACGATGCCTGGCTAGCTGATGCAACAGGGGTAATCACGGCAGCTGCCTATTAAACAACCAGTGACAATACACAAAAAAGTTCACGTGGTTCATTCAACGTCCAACGTCGCGAACCAGACTTGCCTTACATCACTTCAATGAGCTACTAAACTTGCATTCTCAGACGTAAAAATAATTAGAAGCAAAGTACATTAATTTCTCACAGAAATGTCCACTGCGTTACAGCCACCGTGTTGCATGTCTTAACTCAAAACGGCAAAACCAGTAATCCTCCATTTGAAAAATTACACATGCTTCTTTTCTTACGTTTTTGAAGCTGTTGCGACAATTTATCTTTGTGTTGCTGAAAATTTCTTCAAACCGGTTTCCGCTACCCCCAAGTGTGCCACATACATGTTTCCAATTGGTTGATACATGTAGCTATTAATCAGTGCTGCCACAACTTCGGGGCCAATATTTCCCAGTATGGCACGCGCACTTGATTGTAAAGAGCTTAAAAGAGTGTACTGCATGGAGTGAATTCATCAAAACCCTACTCCAAATTACTAATTATCGATGGTAAACAAAGTTAGCTCATTAGGATGGTGTGCCCCTTGCTCTATGGAACAAATCCATTGTTTGGTATTAACTAAAGGCTTAAGAAGAATAAACTGCGACTCGAAACACTATGCCACTTTCACAATGTTATGCATATCATAGCTTACCGATTTGTACAAAGAGGAGAACTGAGCCAATAAAAAGTTCAACAAAGGCAAGTCGTCTATAATTTTCTTAACTCTCTTCCAAGAAGAACAACAAGAATTCACTGTGAACTCAGTTGACAGAGAGGTATGATCATCTTCAACATCAATTAGACCTTCAATGTGCAATTCCTCAAACATTGATGATAACAGAGTGATGCCTCGTGATGCAAGAGCCATAACTGAAGTGTTAACACCCTGCAGCCTAGCAAATAGAAAGAATACTGTTATTACTTGCCATTTAGTATCACTCTAAAGGTCTCATTAGTCAGGCACCTCCTAGAGGCTCTTTAAGAGTGAAGCACAGGCTATGTCCTACTTATATTTGTAATACTTTTAATAATTATAACTCTTCTTACTTTTTAAGACAGTCAGATTTTTCCACCCCAAGTTTCAATACCGTTACATATGGTAAACATTCTTTACGATATCTTGGGCCTAAATTGTGGGGAAAATTATCCCCAGACGAAAGATCAGCTACAACGTTAAATATTTTTAGGAAACAGATACGTAAATACGATATTAGTCTGCTCATAGACGATGGCTGCAAGGGTTGTTCCCTGTGCTCCTCATAATTATTTTATACAGCTTTAAGTTTTTTTAATTCTCTTTTACATATTTTTAATATCTGCTCATCATAATCATTTTATATAGCTTTAAGTAATTTAAATTTTCTTTTTATATATTTTTAATATCTGATTATCATAAATATTTTATACAGGTCTAAGTATCTTAAATTCTCTTTTTACATATTATTATATTTGTTAATTGTGTCCCCAAATTAGTATGGGATTTTCCCAGGCTATGTGGCCTTGACACATTAATAAAGTTTATCATCATCATCATCAACAATTAGATTAGTCGCTCTCGATTTCCATGGGGTGATAGTTGATGAGGCCCAAGGCCGAATCAACTATCCCCTCATAGAAATCGAGAGCAAATAATCTAATTGTTTTTGCAAAAATCATAATAAACGAATCATGTGTCGGTGAAAAAATCACCAAGACGCTAAATCATCCTGTGAAACCTCGTCGCCATCTTCAACCAAGTGCTGCACTCTAATGGCTGATAAGTGTGCAGTACCTCAGCCAATCAGATTGCGGTATTTGTATTAGTATACTAGTAGAATTCTCCTAAATACTAGTAGGTAGAGTCATAAGTATTCTAGAAGTAATGGTGACTCAGGAGACTGCATTCAACTTTATTGTTCGAAAATATTTAGTATTTTTCAGGTCCAGCGTAATTTGGATATGAGGCTTTTCCCCAGAAGTTCATTTCAAATCATCAAACAATTTAAACTATGCCGGTGACGTGACAGCCAGTTATAGCATTGTAATGTTGCATCACATATTTTTATACGACTCAAACTAAGATACCATGTGTCTCTTATTCAGACATAAGTACAGTCATTATAAACAAGTGGTTTGCATTTTGAAGCCTTTCACTAGGCACACAATCCTGCAAGCTAAATCGATCTCCCCTAAGGCCCCAAAGTCGATGCTTTTATGGCAGATAAAAAGTGTACAGTCCCATTCCTCTGTTACTGTGTGCAGCGACATAACCAACAGGCAATAAACAAAGGTATCTGGTGCCTTCTTGAAGACAAAGTACAAACTTGGTCAGTTTGGTGGGTAGTGATGATTTATTTCTAACGCCTCTACCCTTTAATACAAACAAACCAAAACCGCGGCCTTCAGGAGTATAATAATTATTGGCTATTTCTCGATGCCAGGACAATTACTGGGTTTATCACATGCAGGGCAAAATTACTGAACGCTGATTGGCTTAGACAGAGGGCATTTTTTCTTAATCACCAGGGCACTTTAGGTAATCAAGAGAGCATGATTACTTGCTGCTGATTGGTCATACGTTGCTTGGCAACGAAGCGTTATTGCTGATGAATTTTTTTGCAACAATGGCTTCCCGTTTCGTGGAAGCCGACGGAACCTTAATTGAGGGACTAAAGCACGGTCGCGAGAACAAAAACACTAAACGAAGTACTGTCTATTGGACTGGCGTTTTCAAACAATGGGCTGTAACAAGGGGGAAAAGGAGGAAATTGGGAGCTACAAAGTGTCACAGCTGAACGAAGCGCTCGCCCAATTTTTTGCACAGCTGAAAACTCACCTCTGAAAGTTACCTGCCCAGACAAGAAGCTTACTAACCACAGCGCCAGAAAAACGGTTGTCAAGAAATTGAAGAGCTCCAGCATTCCGAAATACAAGATTAAAAACATTACTGGTCACAGTTCCGAGCAAGGTTTGAATGACTACGACTCCGGTGATGAAAACAAGCAAAGAATGATGTCCAACATCATTGACAATCTCACAAATACTGCCACGACAAGACAAGTACTTCAACCACTGTCCTCAGTGCAAACACAGCCCGACTCAGCTTCGAGTCAAATCTACAATTTCAGCCATTGCAGTGTCACTCTCAACATAGCTGGAAATCACTCTTCCCAAGCAAGTCTCAGCCAGAGCAAGCGAGGTTACAAAATAATTTTTCTCCCAGAATCTGACTCCGATTAAGGTGTAATGTTCACATAAATACATTTTGGGCCTTTTTCCTGTTTACTGTTGATTGCAATATAACGGTATGAAACCGTGTAACGTTGTTCATTGAATCTATTGGTCAGTTACGTTTGTTTTGACATTTGTGGCGGTATTGAAAGGGCTTCATCGCGCGGACATTGTGCGAAAATGCAATTCCCAAAAAAATTTTGCCCTTTATGTGATAAACAAGTAATCGCAAGTGCCCTCGGACAATTAAGGATTAATTTCACTTGTATTTTCAAAGTTTTCCCAAAATTGCCCTCGTTGCTTTGCGACTCGGGCACTTTTGGGAAAACTTTGAAAATACGCGTGAAATTAATCCTTAATTGCCCTCGGGCCCATGCGATTACACATACAAAATGCATGGTTAGCAGATTTTGCTTTATATTTTCTGCAACTTACAAGTACAGTAGAGTGTTTTATCTCAACCAAAATGTTTGTACATCCTTGTCACCCGCTAAAAATGCCTTACAACAATGTTCTTACCATTTAAACCTGAAGACAGCACTTTCTTTATCTTTAGCCCTGTTATCTTCACCTGTCAAATGGAAGACAGGTAGCAGACTTTTTATTATTCTGAGTGCGGCCAGCACATGAAGATTCTGCATGACTTGACCTCCTGCTCGCGATGATGATGAAATAACCCCACATATCATGTCAAATACACCGATCTGCAAACAGTTTTGAAGCAGGAGATAGGAATACACTTCACTAAAATACTCTGTACATTAGTAATATTCCACACGAGGCATGACTAACTATTTTTAGTATCACCCAACTAGTGGACTAATGAAAATACCGCAACCAGATTGGCTACGCTACTAGAGGACTATTAGTAATAGTCCTCGAGAAGCAAAATTCGTGACGCTTCCTTTCGTTTTATTCCCAAATAAATATTTCTTCAACTGACATTTGCTAACTTTATTATTGCCACTTCTGTCCGACTAGTTTGGTGATACTGAAACAATTAGACCCTTCGCCCTCAAGGGCCACGGGTCTAATTGTTAAATAAATAATCAAAATTTTACACTTGTAGTATCCATAGTCTCTTAATGCTCCGGCCTTGCATCAAAACAAAAAAAAACAGCAAATCACATGCTGCATAAGAATATGTTACTAATAGATCGCCGTTGATCATTTCCTGAATGAATGTTTGATTACGTTTTACTGCACATCATATACTTTCTATTCCGTAACCAAATAACTTATCTAGAACTGGAATGGAAAGTATGTGACTAGTATAGGTAATCATATGGTTACGAATGCAATTTGGAATAAATGAGCGCAAGTTGATTTTTCAAATACTGAAAAAATTGCCCGAGCCTGTAAGGTAAAGGTAAGGTAAAGGTAAGGTAAAGGTAAGGTAAAGGTAAGGTAAAGGCGCACACAAGACAAAGGCCCACACGGCCGGAGCCTATCCCGGTTTCAGTAGCATGAAGCACATGGGAGTATCATTTCTCCCCCCTGGATGGGATGCTAGTCCATCGCAGGGTCACCCAGCATTATATCGTTGGTACCCATTTATACACCTGGGTGGAGAAAGACAGCGTGGAGTAAAGTTTCATGTCTAAGGAAACAACACAGTGCCAGTTGATAAGGAGTTTTAAACAAAGGAAAATAAAATTCAAACCAAGGAGAAAATTGAACAACAACATATATCACTAGCAAGTAATCAGATGATTTCGAGTGCCATTTTGCATAAATAAACACTCGTAAATTTTTCAAAAACAACAAATTGCCCTCGCTTTACAGGACCACAAAAACAAAGGAAAATAACATTAAACCAGGGAAAAAATTGGACCTCAACATATACATGCAAAAATCTAATTTCAAATTTCTGCACTCAATATCATCTTTCTGCTCTTTTTTAGATTAATTGATATGCTCTCAGCAATCAGCGTATGCACGTACCATAGCAAGCTCACTTCTATATTTGTTTTGGTCCTGGTACAGTGCCTACATCAAGGAGTTTATCTTATTTACTCCTAGTGGATAGGCTTTGTGCAATGCAACATTACTGACTTGCTTAACTGAGATAAAAAGATAAAGGAACAATTCTGTCTTCAAGATGGAGGTGTTTGACTTAGGTTTTCTGGAAAAAAGTGCTACTGGGCATTTGTCCCGTGTGATTTAAACAGTTGCGAGCACTTTTGCATTTTCAGTAGCAACGTTGGCAACTGCTTCTGAGTTCCTCCGCCGTTTTTCCTGTTTCCGACTGTAATAACTACCGTAGCTAGGCCCAACAGTTGCATAAGTAACTAACCAAACGTAGTAACACTCTGCATTAGTAACCACGCCCAACTGTGGCACAATTCCTAATAATGCTTTACATTCTTTGTAAACGTAACTTACGCTGTTTTCTATGATGTTCTGCATACATCTCTCAAAACTTTCCTCTTCACCAGATATTTTGCCACTAGACTTTGGTCCCAAAGGCTTTACAGGTGATGACCTGCCCACCAAAGTTTTGATAGACAGAGGACGGCTCAATCCAGACCCTGACGTTTAACAGAACATTTTGCAAATGGCACTCACAACATAGTCTTCTGTTCGTCTTTTAGACTGAAGCACTTAACAGCATGATGAACACTGCTGAATTAGCTTTTAGCTCAAACAAATCACAAAAGCACATGCACAACTGACCCAACCATAGTTAGGGACGGACCATTAGAAAAGTGATGGGGGGGGGGGAATTTTCAGCTTGCACAAATTTTTTTTTTCGCTCACTGCTTTTGCAGGAATTTTTTTTTTCAGGTGAACCTCTCTGCACGAATTTGTTTTACTACGTGTGAAAAAGTCACAATTGGACCTTCCTTCCTGCATGAATTTTTTTTTTTACCTTCTTCTTTGCATGAATTTTTTTTTTTGGCATTTTGCCTTGCATGAATTTTTTTTTTGTTTTTTTCCCCACCCCCCCATCACTTTTCTAATGGTCCGTCCCTTAAAGGAAAAGTGCACATTGCAACCAGGTGGGCCATGAGACAAAGTTCGATGAAATGATGAATTTAACGTAAAAAAGTACAATTCACCGACCCGACGTTTCGACACTCCCGTCTAGTGTCTCCTTCAGGGGTTTGGGCAAGGCTGTGAAGCTCCTCTTAGATACCCGCGATGAATGTTGTTGCTTAATTACAAGGTGTAAATAAGCGTCGGGTAATAACCCACCATAGTCGCAGTTCAGTGGAGCGTGGGCACTATTGATATGCCAAGCTTGTAAGCAACGTCTTTGATGATAGCAGCGGTTAGTAGTGACAATTAACATTAACATTGTTGTGGTTACGTAATGATATAGTGTTTCTCGACTCAAAAAAGGCATTGGACACCGTTGATCATGAGATACTACTAACTAAAATGATCGGTGCTGAATGGTTTAAATTGTATTTGAACGGTTGTCTCACTGATTCCACCAATGTAATAATATTAATTGATCATCGCAGTTATGTACACAACTTCAGCAGCTGTGAAATTAAAGCCTGAAAAAAAAACTCAGGCCTGAACGGGATTCGAACCCATGACCTCTGCGATACCGGAGCAGTGCTCTACCAACTGAGAGCTGGTCATGTTGTGAGTTTGTAATATACCCGTAGATGGAGAAGAATGATCAATTAATGTCATTACATATTACTCCGCAGTTCAAATATATGGTCTTTCATATATTCATTTGTATCATTCTTCTCCATCTACGGGTATATTACGAAGTCACAACATGACCAGCTCTCAGTTGGTAGAGCACTGCTCCGGTATGGCAGAGATCATGGGTTCGAATCCCGTTCAGGCCTGGGTTTTTTTTTAAAGGCTTTAATTTCACAGCTGCTTAAGTTGTGTACATAACTGCGATGATTAATTAATGTCATTACATACAGTATTACTCCGCAGTTGAAATATATGGTCTTTCATATGTTCATTCCACCAATCTTAAATGTGGTGTGCCACAGGGAAGGATCCTTGGCCCTCCTATTTCTAATTTACATTAACCATCTGCCTAACTGTCTATCGTTCAGCATACCAAGAATGTATGCTGATGACACACACATTACTTATGCTAGTTCAGATTTGCCCCTAAATCAGTCTCATCTATCTCATGACCTTGATAAGCTAAGCAAATGGCTTGTGTCTAATAGACTTTCTGAACGCTACAAAAACTGAATTTATGTTGATCGGCTCTAGGCAAAGATTAAGTACTCTATCTGATAAACCCGAACCCTCCACTGATAATGTTCCGATTGGAAACGTTTCCTCTTTCAAATCACTTGGAATATATATCGATGAACATCTAACGCAGCATTCCCATATTAATAAGCTGTGTAGGAAAATTGCTTCCGCAACTGGAGCCATAAAGCGAGTTAAACCATTTGTACCTCAATTCATCTTACTCAGCATATTAAACTCGCTTGTTCAATCTCACTTTGAATACTTCAGTATAGTCTGGGGTAATTATGGCAAAACATTATCTAACAAGCTACAAAAACTACAAAACCATGACGCTGATATCGATTCCTTGTTTTACAAACTCAGTTGGAAATCAGTTGCTATCTCAACGTCAAATTCAGAAAGCCCTCATGGTTCTCAAGTCTCTAAACGGTCTGGTTCTCGAATATGTCACGTCTAAATTTGTAAAGCGAAACGAATCAAACTATTCTCTTACGGACTCGGTCAACAAACTTTTTGTTCCCTTCCCGAGAACTAACTATATGGAAAAAAGGTTTTAGTTACAGCGATGCAACCCTTTGGAACAGCTTACCCTGTAACATTAGAGAGTCTGGCTCATTGAATCAGTTTAAACCTGTTCTCGATCAAAATTTTTAAACACACGGTATTCATGGAAATCAGGTTTTCAGTAGCAAATTGCTTTAAGTTAAGATAACATTAGGATTAGGATTTTAGATTTTAGGATCTAAGACATCTTATTAAAATTTTCATTGTACCTGATGAATTTTTACCGGGTATAAATAATGATTAAAGATTAAAGAATTATCCCACTCAACCCGATGGCGGGTTATTACCCGACACTTATTTACACCTTGTAGTTAAGCATAGTTAGTAGAGGGGACTATGAGTTAAGTAACGCCGTTCACTGCGGGTATAAAAGGAGCTCCACAGTCTGAGTCATCCAATCAACCTTGAAGTAGACAGGAGAATTGAAACGTCGGGTAGATGAATTGTAACTTTTCAAGTCACATTCATTATTTCAAACAAGCCTTACATCAAACTATGTCTCACCAAACCTTGTTCGCTGGGTCTTTCTTCTACCATGAAAACCAGGTAGACCCAGACTTGAGAAGGAATGGGTTGCTCGATCGGCAGATCAGGGGTAAACCCAAAGGAGTACAGTAAATATCCCAATTGTACGGTTTTGTACAACAATAAAACCAAATGCCAAACTGAAGTTGCACCAAAGTACAAGAAGAAAACAGTAATCGATGACAAACAGACAGTGAAAAGCTACGATTACAAGGAGCTGTGCTGGATTATATTCTACCAGCCTGAACACATTACACGGAGCAAAATCCCAAAAAATCCGGAGAAAATCCTCATCCTTCCTAGGATGGATAAAATAAAAAAGCGGCCACTTGCTTATATCTATCTTTACTATAATCATCTACAACCTCTGGATATGAGCAAATGCGTGCTCTGATTGGTTCCCTGCTCAAAGACTGTCAGTTCAAAAAACAGATAGAACAGCAAAGAAAACAATCATGGCTAAAAGATACTGTATATTGAATTAAACAATAAGGAAATCAAAGTTTTTGTTATAAAGAATATACAAATAAGTAAACCAAAGCACAAAACTATGGGATAAAATTGTCCAAGCAAAATTGACACAATAATATCATTCCAGTTACTTATAATGAACTGGAATGAAACCCTCATAAACTGCTGCCATTCTGAAACACCCGCTGGACCCATAAACAGACAGTTTATTTCTTTCATTTCTGGCTACTTTTTCTACTTTCAGTTCTAAGACTGGTTTGCTAACTCAAAGAAATTATTTGACAAGACATTAATACGTAATTGAGATGTCCCATTCAGCTTTCATCGCCCCCTCTCTGGCTTTTCAATCAGAACCATCTTGTAGAAACTAGTTTATAGGGCTCAATTTCCACATTACCCCATACTTCATACTTCATGCTGCAGTTGTATTCTGCAGGGTAGCGCATGTGCAAACATTTTTTGTTTTTCAAGAACAAAACAGTACGGTTACAGAATCCATAATGAAGTAGGGGTGGCAGAATATTATGTAGAAATCTAGCCGTTTCTAGATATAATAAAGCAATTATTCTACTAAATATTGTTGTACATGAACTGTATAGCCAGTCTGACACAGTACGCCTCGTTAACTACTAGTCATGTTCACATAAATTTTGTGGAATGATTGCTGAATAATGTCATACTCCTTAAACTGAAATGCTCTGTGTTTTGATGTGCAGAGTTAGTTACTGAACGTTTCGTTTGGAATGTTGAAATTTAAGTCAGTTAAGTTTAAGAATTTTGTCATTCAGTTTGGCAATTGTCATCACTCAGAAATTAAACTGTTGAAAATTAATCTGCTTGAAGGTTTGCACAATGTCACGATACGTTTTTGTTTTAATGGGGCAATCTTACATTAATTTTCTTTCCAGTATCATTCAATAAACACTTTACCATTGGAACAATGATTCACTGTCCAAATACAGTAACAGAATTCCACAAACCTGAAGTCCCAGAGACAATGAACTTGCCGGTGGCAATAGCCAAAGCTATATCCAGACAGCCAAGTGCCAGCTGACAGATTTTCTCAAGACGCCTGACAGAAAGTGGCTCTAATACAGGGATAGACATCACACTGGACAGAATCAGCAATTCAGACGACAACTCCTGAATGCTGCAAATAAAAAAACGTTAACTATTGTAACTTCACAAGTACTAGAAAATGCTAAGATCCCACATACTGACAAACATAACTTTGCCCTATGCAGCCTATAATTTTTACTTCTAGAAACCAGTTAAGTGCAAAAGTTAAAAGAAAAGATCACAAGCTCCTCAACTGATCTGACAAGCTACTGGTTAAATCAAATGGACAAAAGATCCCCAGCTGTTCAATATGAAGTGGAGCACCTACTTTTCCAATACATCACTGGGATTCCACTACAAAGTTTCTTTAATAGAAAGTAAGGAAAGAATAACTTCTGTATGAGATTACAACTTTACAATAAAAATCATGCCTATTATTTCTTCAGTGATAAACTTACACACTTGTGGTAATGGCATTGAATGGTTCAATGAGAATTAAAAGAGGGGAGCCCTCTATTATCTCTGCTTCATCACCATTGTCTGCGATTTACACGAACAGAGTATTACTAATATATTTATCCCCAGAAGTTTACTGAAAAATAACTCCACTTGAAAGATTTCAAATAGATATGCTTACATCTGTATCTAGATATTTATATCAGGTAGAAAGTTGGGTTAATCTGGCTGATGGAACCCAGATTTTCCACATACCCTCTAAATAGTCTCCACAGTGAATAACAATTATTTTATCAAAAAAACTGTGTGTATGCATGTGTGTGAATGTGTGTCATTTGCTCCACCAATCTCTCACTATTTTCCTTGATCCTCTTCAAAGGAGCTTTGTAAATTGCAATTATTTATCATTAAAATTACTTACATAAATTATAATAATAATAAATTATTGTGGCTTTTTCCTATCTTTGTAAGTTATTATATCTGCTTTGCATTGTATTTAACAAGAACGTGATCTAGCTTTTACTGAATATTGCCAAAAAGCAACACCTAGACAGCACATCTTCCAACCTACATGCAGTCCATGTAAATTCCGACAGCCTCAATGTCACAATCTCAAAGACAAAGGAACATTAACCTGGATAAAGGATCCAGCCCCCTGTTAACGGTGAAAAAGGTGAAAAACCATCTGTGGAATGATCACCTACCTGAGCAGTAAATGCATGTTCGTGATTTCAAAAACCTATATGTATCCACTTTGACATTTTCCTTGTGGATACTGAATAACAGTACCTACAACACCCAACCACTTACTAAACTGGCAACTTTCAAAACATCATTAATAATGCATGAGAAAATACAAAGGAAAATTTTAATATGAGTGTCTTTAAATCTGATATACATGTAGAGATGGCTAACATTTGCTTTCAATTTTCTTGGTCAAAAAATACAAAAATCCAAAGTTTAGTGTAATAATGAATAGATCTACATAAAACATTTTTGAAGCCATTCAATAAACTCACATTGCATGCTTTATCCCAGACATAAAACACTCAACTACGCCTCATTTTTTATACTTGATACAGCATTCCTGCTCGTTGATTAAACTCCACATTAACAACAACCAGTATTTAGAAATTACATGTACATGCTATCACCTCAATGATGTTAAATTTGGTAGAGATGCTGATTCCATCAGTTTAGTTGTCATGACTGAAAAATTAGGGAGGGAAAGGCACAGATCAAGTAATACCATTCCTCCATTCATCTGTCTTAAGGCAGCTACATTGGAGTTAGAGAAGATGCTTTTTACATCAGCAGTAGCTGTGTCAGTAGATAACCTCTTGTCACTGTCACCTCTAAGAGCAAAAGGAAAGCAAAATTAAAGTACATGGATTACCCCAACAAGCCACTGACATTAAGGACAAGACAAGTCATGTAATGGACGACATGTTAGGCTGTACATGTTAGGGTGGGCCATGTACAGTGGAAAATCAGTCCATCTGATTTAACTGTGGTGCATGTAGATCCAATATCTACACTAGCACGTTTTTCACCTAAAAGACAGCTGTCAATCAGCAATGGAGTGAGTGTACAGGTGCCAAACGTTTGCCAAAGAAACCTCATGACAAAAATCGAGGCACTGTGATGACAATCTAATAATTATCTATCTCGGCTCCAATTAGCGTACCATATAATTTAAAAGAAAAAAAGTATAATTATAAGAATACTGTATAAGCCACACTCATACAGTAGGTACAGTAAAAATAGTGCACAACTAACTTTCAAATTAACCTGATGAAAAAATGCAAATACTTGCACTGTAAAACCTTCATCTTAACAAACATAACAAACATTAGTTTATATGAAGTCTCTTACACTATCCTTATACTTATACTATCCTATGGTACAAAGTGTTTACAAGCCAGGGCAAAAGCTCAGGGATCAAACTGATTTTTTGACAGTGGCCAGTCTTGCTCACAAGCCATTTGAACCAATTTTTGCTTGGTCATGTCTCGTTTTTCACTGCCAAACCTAGCTTTTGTCCAGATAAATAGTAATCTTCAGGCAAGACATTATCCATTAAGCAGCCCTTATTTTGAGGCATGAAAGCTAATCCACAGATTATGTAGGGTGGCATGTTTTAAGGTTTAAGTACAGAACAGCTGTAGGTTGAGCTCATGAACCAGTAGACTTACACGTATTATTATTTTCATATTAATTTTATGTCAAAAGATAGAAGGAGGAACTATGGCCTGTTTTGTTTACATGTACCTGGTTTTCTCTTTATTAAAGTTCTTGTCTTCCACCACTTGGTCTGTTGAACCAGCCTGAAGACGCTGAAAGAAATCTTCACCATGGTCAGAGGACATAAAGGTCTTCTGCAAAGGAGTTGTTTCACTGACTGAAGTTAATTCCCTCTCCTTGCATACACTGGATGATTTCAAGATGGCAGTGAGTGTAACAATCTCACTCTTGTCAAGACAGCCATGCCCTTTACACAAGCCCTCCACAATAGAGACCAGCTGTTTCTGCAACCACATATTACATAACATTTAATCTAACTAGTTTTGCTACACTTTATGATAACAATTACAATTCATGTACAACATAACTAAACTCATCACTTCAAAGCATGTTCCTTACAATAATAATCATTTCTCAGACATAATGCTGCATTCACACTGGACCTTAAACAAGTTTAAAAGCTGTTTAGTTAAACATGGTTTGGAATCACTTTGCACAAAATTCTCTAGTGACTTGAAAAATGTTTCTAATGAATCACTGCTAGATTTTTTCTCACCATGTGCAAAGATAAGACTTTAATTGTTTGGGAGGTTGGTATGAAAATTTCAAAGTCTAGTTTAACTAAACAAGTTAAGTTGGTGTGAAAGTAGCAATACTTTGATACTACACTTGCTTGAAGTTATGAATGTTACTTAAGACTTGAACCAGTATAGCATCAAACTATAATTATCTAATTTTTCATCTGGATGCAATGTGCACTTTTCCTTTATTAACTATTTATTATTTTTTTTGTCACTATGTGAGGAAAACTACTATGGAAACGAAAACATTAGAAAAACACACACTGAACAAAAAAATTAACATCTTTCAAGTTGATCAGAAAAAAGGATTTCAAATACTAATTAACTTTATGAATTGAATTTATATAGTGCACGTTTTCATATGAATATGTTCAAAGGCGCTTTACACTTCTATTGGGTGAGATCGGACGTCAGCATGTAAAGGCGCCTCTGGCTGCCGCTATCAGTCCATATATGATCTCACCCACACACCCAACCCATGCACGAATTGTCAGATGAAACCAGATGATAAACCACCACACCGGGAACTACATTCCCTACTCTATTCGAACAGTGTGTGGGTGTTTTAACGTCCCACAAATTATTAGGAACAAGTATTGTGAGACGGGTCCTACGGTTTATTGTCCTTATCTGAGAAGACTAGAAAGTCTAACCATTTACAGATGTCATTACAAAGGCAGCACTTTCTCCTCAGTTATTTTAAGACCCTGAGTGTTGGTCCGGCCAGGGTTTGAACCCGCAACCTCCCGCACGGTAGTCCAGTGCTCTACCAACTGAGCTAACCGGTACATTAACACTACATACAAAATACATTTTTTACTAGTTAGACACACATAATTCCCTTGGGACGCTGCAGTTCTTTTGTCCATGAAAATGCCTCTAACATGAAGCAAAAACCCAAGAGAATCTTTTGGAGAGCCTTGAATACTGTCTTTTAATGAAATTCTACTTACTTGAAAGCATACTTGTTTCCTCTCTGGCCTGTATTATTTATTCAATTGCCATTCTAGAAAAAGCTTATTACCAGCACTTTACTATCCACCTTTGAAAAACTTGGACACTTGTTATTTGGTTCATTATGTAATGTTTCTCCCAAGATGTTTGTTTGGTAGTAGCACTGGGTGAAAATGATAAATAACAGCTGCAGAAAAGCCAATTCAAATGTACAATATAATATGTACATGATATGTAATAGCATGGGCCCAAGGGGAATCAAGGACTATATTCCAGATGTCCACCATACATGTACTTTACTTGATTGCTTTACTTGATTAGTTGTGTTAAATGAGGTTAAATATCATTTAACTTAGTTAACAACCAGGAGCCGGGTAGTTTTCGTGTGTTTTGGGGGGACTGGCATCTCTCTGTCTATGTGTCTGTGCCTGCATGCAATTGTGGTCAGTTGTTAATTTGCCATGCAGTCAGCTCAGTTTACAGTGCACTGTGAAGCAGCGTTCAATACGGCATTCAGTTTGCTAGTTTTCTGTATTTTTTGGGGGGGGGTCAGGTTTTACTCCTGGCTGCTCTCGGGTCAAGCCCTGTGTATCCCACAAGAGTTTTTCGTGTCCATCGGGTGTTGTTATTATTTTCTGTTTGTAGTCCATTTCTCGTTCGTTGGTCATCTTTCACAATTTTCGCGCCATCATGGTCAACAAGCATTCTACAAACAACAGCATGGCATTCTCAGTGCTTTCTCTGCCAGTTTCATCTACTGAATGTTTGTCGACTGAAGGAGTTGCCGCTCCTTCCACTGTCGTGCTGTCCCCACCAAATAATTATCTTGTCATCTGTTGTTTCTCCAGACGCCATTGCTCGGGCTGTGACACAAGCACTGGGGAGTCTGTTGGCGACTTCGGTTCCTGGTGGGTCAACTACAACAGCTTCTAGCATTCCTCCAGCCCAGCTTTCCTCAACACTGTCAACCATGTCATCCTCCATTTCAGGTAGGCTCTCGGTATCTTCCTTTGTGAATACTTTTTCACTTTGGCCGCCTGGCTTTCCCGCATTCGCAGACTCAGTCCAATCCCCCAGCCTTGTCACTCCTACTTCTTCGGAACATGTGGCCCCTCAAGCATCATTCCGCAACTTCCAATTGCTACGTTGGAAGTGCAATTGCCTGCAGCTGACTAAGCCTTGGATCATTGGTCAAGTGATGCATACCAGCTCTACATCCACACCCCAGTCAGTACTATCACTCATGTTACCAGACAGTTAGCAGGACAGGTGCTTGGGTTTGCCCCTTCCTGTCTCAGGAGTGTTGGGTGCCTCCAGTTTGGGCAGTAAGGTGACTCTCCAGCCCTGAGCGCTCTATGATGCGAGTCAACATTTGCTGTCTCAGATGTCCATCTGCTTGGCGAGGGGGCTCATGGCTAGGGTGCCATTGCTGCCACCTTTCAAGGTTGTTCCCATATTGGCATGTTACCCCCCTGTACCCGCTGACGCGGGAATAGAACCAGGGCTCCCAACCTCCAATAGCAACGCAGTTGTTAATGATCTAATGAGACCACTGCATGCATTGACAATTAGCAGAGGACGGTCAACAACGATTTTAAGAGTACCCCTCAAACCTTTTACACTATAATTTATTTCACAGTTTTAACCTACATGTGCACTGTACAATGCATTTCCTGATTGTTGTTACATTAGGAACTGCTATAAGCTCTGACAATTAATTGTAACTGTGAAAGTGGGCAAGTTTTTGTTGATGGCTGTGAACATTGTGTGGCCTGATAGAGAAATAGAGAATATTTTCCCAACATTGAGAGCATTAAAGCGTGTTCAAATCAATGCTGAATTGAATTGCTTTGTGCTTACATGCATGTGGTGTCACTAGCCTATGATACTTAGGAATTGACAATCACAGATTACTTTCACACTTACATGTGACTCGCGAAGCATCAAGGGCAACTTGGAAAACTTTGAAAATACTAGTGAATGTAATCCTTAATTGCACCAGGTCACATTGTGACTACTTGTTTATTGCAAAAAGTGCAAACTATTTGATGAATTAAAGCCAATTCAAAGCCAGGACAAATTAAAATTACAGTTCCAAATTGTTGCTAACAATAGACATTAAACAATAACACTTCGTCACTAAGCAACTATTAATATCAATCAGAATACATGAAAAGTAATCATACTCTCTTGACTACTAAACGTACCAGTATCTTCATGATTAAGAAAAACTGCCCTCTCTTTTAGCCAATAAGCATTCAGTAATTTTGCCCCATGTGAAATCAGGGAAATAAGCAATCCACGTATCTCCCCACAAAGCACTTAAAAAATTTGGAAGATATACACTGTAAGCGTCTCTGAGGTAAGAAAAAATAGCATTTTATTGCCAAAAATTTAAAACCCTCCAGCATCTTAAAATCAATGTCTTATAAAGTACACGAACATGCCCTTGAAAGCAGGAAGAAATGCTATAAATTCAGCTATTGAATTCCCAAATCTGGACTGGGGTGTATGCAAGTAATACTTGTACACTGTAACATCAGTATTTCGCACCTGTAAAAGTGCAAAAAAACAAAACTTGGGAGATTGCAGAAAATTTTGCAAATAGCGCAGAAAACTGGGAAATTACATTGCTTTAAGGCATATTCATTTTTGGGTGGTGATACATGCAAATAATTATTTTCTAATAATCTACATAATAGAAAACTGAAAGGTGTAATAGTATTTAGAGCAGAAAAACTAAATGCCTGATGGGTACTTGATATTTTATTTTGTATCCATAATCATCCCAAACAAGTTGAGAGTGATAACAGTATCCACACCACTGGAGCCTGGGTCACAACACCAACTGTTGCAGGCAATGTAGGTTGGTTTCAATAAAACTTTTGAAGCAGTTCAATAACAAAGTTCCTAGAGGCTACAAGTATCTAATAATAATAATAACCTTTATTTGAGTGTCAACTGTATCTAGCACTGACATTCTAATTGGGGACACTGTAAAGCACAAATCAAATCAAATCAAATCATATTAAATTAAATTAAATCAATGAAATCAAATCAAATGTTGGTTTTTGTGAAGAGGGGAAAACCGGAGTACCTGGAGAAAAACCTCTTGGAGCAGAGTGGAGAACCAACAAACTCAGCCCACATATGACGCCGGGGCCGGGAATCGAACCCAGGCCACATTGGTGGAGGGCGAGCACTCTCACCACTGCGCCAACCCTGCTCCCCGATTTTTTCTCTCAGATTTTGAATATGCAGAGGTGTAACTGTTATTCATAATGACACAGTAGAAAAGACAGTACACACTTAAGATTGACTAGCACATTTTTTTTCTTCAGAGTGAGTAAACAACCACTTTCGTATACATCTAAATCGACCTTGCTACAGAAAGGGTTACTAACCTACATGTACATGTATGTTCAAGGCCACCCAGATGTGTCATACACAAGTTTTCTAAACTGTACATGTACACTAAAGTCACTTATACGCAATCTTGCTCCATTAATAATAATAATAATAATAATAATAATAATAATGAACTTTATTTGAGTGTCAACTGTATCTAGCACTAACGTACTAATTGGGGACACTGTAAAGCACAAATCAAATCAAATCAAATCAAATCAAATGTTGGTTTTTGTGGAGAGGGGAAAACCGGAGTACCCGGAGAAAAACCTCTCGGAGCAGAGTAGAGAACCAACAAACCCAGCCCACATATGACGCCGGGGCCGGGAATCGAACCCGGGCCACATTGGTGGAAGGCGAGCGCCCTCACCACTGCGCAAACACTTGAGCAGTTTACATGAACAGGAGGATTTCAGTGCAACACCAGATACATGTAACTGGACAATAATATTGCACTGTAAGATAAACTATAACCAATTGGATTCCTAAAACCCAGAAGTTGCTTTTTATAATCCTAAATAATCACTGACTGAGCCTTTAATGAATAAAAAGAGCAAGACACAACAAAACAAAAATAATAAATGATTTCCATCCAGTACTGAGAAAATGTACCTTTGAAAGAGGAGATGAATTCTCCCTCTTCTTTTCAAGCATCAAAAGGGTAAATTGAAGTAGTACTTTACATGCTTTCACAATGCTGGGCAGGTTGGCACCACCTGGAAAATTAAAAAAAAATAGTTATCAATTTTTTTGTCAGCTACATGTACTTCAGTAATTAAGCTTGATGACAAGGACAATAGCTACATGTATTGGAAGAGCCACTTGATTTTGACCAGCTTACAAGTACAGTACAGCCCAAAAATAATGCATGCACAAGAACTTCTTTTTGCATCTGCAAGATGTCAACTTCTTGCAGCTTCTTGCGGGTCACTTCCACTTGGATCCTGCAAACTGCAAGAATTTCTTTGCAGTTAGAAGTTAAAACCACAAGAACTTATTTACAGTAGGATTTTCGAAATGCATGGTCATGATCCAAGTATATTGTTACAGGTTAAATTTGATTTAACATACTGTAGGTTGGTTTGTATTTCTTTGTGTCTGGTATTCATTATCTATAATAATAATAATAATAAAGACTTTGGATGGCCGATATGTTCAGAACAATGAAGTGGCCATCGCCTCTCTATTTGGAGTTGTTTATGCAATCCTCCGGAGAAATTCAAAGAAGGAGAAGTTGCAAAATATCATTGCTGTGGCTAAATGACCGGCAGCCGGTCAAGGTTTCAAAATAACTCAATGACCGGCAGTCTCATATTTTTCTCCAATTTAAAAAATCGAAGGAACCCATCCAATTCAAACTATGATATATCGATTAAGAACTGCCAAGCAATCTAGAAGAGCTGTATAGATCGTGAGTCTAAAGCTTGGTTTCGGCTCCGTTCAGAGAGCGAGACCATGCATTGTGACATTTAGGTTTCTTTAGGTCGACTGTCGGTCACGGTTTCCAACTCACTATTAAAAAGACTGGCAGTCTCTGTATTTAAGAATAAGAATATGCAGATAGCAGTCAGATCGTGACACCCAGGTCGTGACGTTTTACCTATTTCCTGTCAAGCGTGACAGTTGCTCTTGGCGAGAACGCACACGTGAGTGAGGTATCACAAACCATTGCTTTTCTCTCTGAGTGGAGAGTTAGACTAACGATCTATACAGCTCTTCTAGATCGCTTGGCAGTTCTTAATCGATATATCTTAGTTTGGATTGGATGGGTTCCCTCGATTCCTTAAATTTGAGAAAAATATCAGACTGCCAGTCATTTAGTGATTTTTAGTTCTTGATGTTTACTATTGTTATATGACGTGTCATACCAGGCTGAAGTCCTGGCATTCAATGTAATGCCTGAGTGCTTCTGGGATATATAACATACTTAGTTTCTCATTCATGGTAAATATAGGGAAGTGTTGTCTATCCTTTCTGGTTCACCCAGGCTGAAGTCCTGGCATTCAATGTAATGCCTGAGCGCTTCTGGGATATATAACATACTTAGTTTCTCATTCATGGTCAATATAGGGAAGTGTTGTCTATCCTTTCTGGTTCACCCAGGCTTTAGTCCTGGCATTCAATGTAATGCCCGAGCACTTCTGGGATTTATAACATACTTAGTTTCTCATTCATGGTCAATATAGGGAAGTGTTGTCTATCCTTTCTGGTTCACCCAGGCTGAAACGACCCCAGCGCACAACGTTAGACTTCTTTACAGTTGGTTTTAGGCAAAAGTTAACGTCTCACCCCTCTAAAGGAATCGTCAAGAAAATAGAAATTCAAGGACTTTCTAAACATTTGTTGAATTCATTGGCAGACTTCCTCTGAAATGAACGGACTTGCAAGACAGTACAAACCGTGTTAGAATTCAAGTGAATTGAATTTCGTGGTCTCCATCTGTTTACACTCACATCTCCATTTCCCTCTTTCACATTTTTCAACCACACATTGCACGCCTGATTATTTTTTTTACTTCGTAAGCTTTGTCAGCATGTTCAACATCTGCTATATTGATTTGAAAACAATAATTACTACCCTCGGTCTCTATTTATTCACGATGTTAATCATCGTTGCCGAGGTGGTAGCCCAAAAAAGATTTTCAACACCAGTGCCTGAATCACATAGTTTCTATAATGTCTGAAGCCTCTCACAGCTATCTGGAGGATTCCGGCACCAATATACATCATCTGAAGGCCAGTGACAAAGGATCCTATGAGTACTTTTTGAATATAGTTAAGAAAAACTGGAACGGTATGTAAACTGTAAATGTAACATAAGAATATCAGTGAGAAAGAACCGCCATGTATTGTGGACTCTGCGTTAAACAGCAAAAAAAACTATAAATTGTATTCGCTCTGATGAAGGCTAACGATGGAAACGTCAGCTTTTTAACTCTTTATGGTAGCCAATTTACAATTTCAACTTAGTTGATATTACAAATTACCTTGATACCCGCACCGACGCAGCACCACAGTTTCTTCAGAAACTTACCTTACGTTGTATTCCACTGAGTTCATTCCCAATAACTGGTATCATGATACTCAAAAATTACAGCACTGAGCGTCAGCCGTCAAAGATTCCAAACACATAAGTGGAGCAGTAACGGAAAGAAATCGTTGGTTCAGGAACTTATTTTGTCTCTGATCCGAAAACAAATATCGGGAGAAATTGAGTAGAAAACAAAATGCTCAGGCTGCCAGTTGAATGTCGTAGTAAATAAGCTTCGCAGCCAATGTTAGTGTTAATGGAATCGACTAAATACACAGGCACTGACTGAGAAATGTTTCATCTACGTGAGTGTATAATCAGCCGCGCAACTCGCTTTGCCTCATTACTATTTTTAAGCGCCGACCATGTACATTTTTTTCGGATACGGCTCCTTTGATTACATTTTCACGCCATAGGATGATGACATGATTGCGTAAAAGTTTATGCCTCTGTCAGATTAGAAGCGAAATACGATCACAGATTTTACCCAAGCAAGCTATAGGTATCCAGCAGAGAATGTGGAGTAAAAGGACGGATTCTCTGCTGGATAACCAGGCTTTTTTTGGTTACTAGGAGCATGAGGCTCGTTATGCACCACACTGCTATGCGGGAGGTCGTGGGTTCAAATTCTTGACTAGACCAACACTCAGGGTCTTTAAACAGGGTTCATACACTTTTTTGTGGACAGAATTAAAGACTTTTTCCAGACCGCTTTTTTTATTTTCCAGCCTCAAGGTAACAGTGAGATTCTTCATGGCCAGAGAAGAAATAACTGTCTTAACTATGAAAACAATGAGTTAAAAAAATTCAGTTTCAGCTGTTGAATTCTTAACTAACAGTGACACAACCAAAACATAGCAGTATACTAATTTCTACCATAAAGCAAGTACCTCAGTTCTCAAAACAATTTTGGACAGTACACTTTTTCAACAAAGTCCTTGGGTTTTTGCTATTAGTATGTGAAATATATAACTATTTCATGATACAAGAACTAGTTCTTTAGAGCTTCAAGCTTCTTGTCTATTGCCTCCTCAATGGACTTCAACTCTCCTTCTTTCTCTTTAGCACTTCGTCTTATTGCATTTGACTTAGAAATGAGAGTTACTATCCCAGTTGACTCTGCCTGTTCTGGAAATTTGTCGGCAGACTTGAGCAGTGCCTCAATGTTGGCTTTCATTCTTTTCTTTACTCCTTTTAAGTTACCCAGTTCCTCAAGGGCAGCTTTCCTTTTCTCTCCTCTCTTGTGCTCCTCTTTCTTTCTTTTGTCTTCATTTCGGTGAGCTTGGTACCTGTCTTGCATGACTTGCACTGACATGGAGCTCTTTAGTTAAGGAGACTTTGGTAACCCCTCCAACATTCAGGAGATACTGGTAATCTTTAATCACTCTCTGTGAAATCAACGTTTGTGCAGTCATGTTTTCAACAGAGATTTCTTTGTTGATTGAAAATCCTCGTTCAATTGAAGTTTGTCCATGTGATAGAAGGTGAAGCTTTTTGGTTACCTCCCACAGATCAGCCCACTCAGTAACATTGGCCATGCTGTCATAAAGCAACACATCTAACCGTGACTCACCAACAATGAGTGACTGGAAATCAGGATTGGCTGAGTTCTCCCTTATATTGCCTCATGATATTATCACATTTGGAAAGCTTAATCTATTGAGCATCCGAAACAATCCTAAGACAATGACTAAGATGCTCCAGACACCTCTCTTGGTCACAACAGATTTCCAAGGGATGCAGCCATGCCAAGTTCCTTTCCAGGGGCATACCTGATTGGAGCTTTTGACAATAGCTTCTTCACAAGGGTGATGAGGAATGTCTTGGTTTCAGCTTTCACTGAGTAGCAATCTTTCTCACTAATCTTCTTCTCGCGCTTTAAATCTAGGAGAAGTTTGTTTGCAACAAATCCAATATCAACATCTGAGGCATTTTTGTGCAGAGATGTTTTCGTTAAATCTAGCTGGACCAGCTTAGCTGTTGATGTCACTTCAGCCAAGGCTTCTTCCTTCACAAATCTTTCCAACAGATTGAAGACAAGTTGAAACATATCTGGTGCCAGGAATGGCAACATTGGCATGTCTGTCTGATATTGGTTAAGGCCACCTCATTAGGAAAATGTTGACTTTAACTTCACGTCAAGTTAATTCAAGTGAAATCAGCTACATTGCAAAGATTTCAGCTGGCTTTTAAACACCTGCTGCTCCTTGAGAAAAATTCCAGACTTCATCCCATTTCCATACTTTTTCCAGGTCTGGAAAAGTAGTTTGCAAATTTCCAGACTTTTTCAAGAATTCAAGACTTTGTATGAACCCTGTTTAAATAACTGAGGAGAAAGTGCTGCCTTTGTAATGACATCTACAAATGGTTAGACTTTCTCGTCTTCTTGGGTAAGGACTATAAACCGTAGGTCCCATCTCACAGTACTGGTGTGGGATGTTAACGAACCCTCACATTGATTCAAATGAATATATGAAAGACATACTGAAGCAGTGCTTTACCAACTAAGCTATCAAGCCAACTGGAAGCTGGTCATGTTGTGAGTTTGTAATATACCCGTAGATGGAGAAGAATGATTCAAATGAATATATGAAAGACATATATTTGAACTGCAGAGTAATATGTAATGACATTAATTGATCATCGCAGTTATGTACACAACTTAAACAGCTGTGAAATTAAAGCCTGAAAAAATTCAGGCCTGAACGGGATTCAAACCCATGACCTCTGCGATACCAGAGCAGTGCTCTACCAACTGAGCTGTCAAGCCAACTGGGAGCTGGTCATGTTGTGAGTTTGTAATATACCCGTAGATGAAGATATGCAGCTGTGAAATTAAAGGCTGAAAAACACTCAGGCCTGAGCAGGATTCAAACCCATGACTTTTGCGATACCGGAGCAGTGCTCTACCAACTCAGCTATCAAGCCAACTGGGAGCTGGTCATGTTGTGAGTGAAATTAAAACCTGAAAAAAACTCAGGCCTGAACGGGATTAGAACCCATGACCTCTGCGATACCAGAGCAGTGCTCTACCAACTGACCCATCAAGCCAACTGGGAGCTGGTCATGTTGCAAGTCTGTAATATACCCGTAGATGGAGAAGAATAATTCAAATGAATGTATGAAAGACATCTATTTGAACTGCAGAGTAATATTATGTACTGACATGAATTGATCATTGCAGTGATGTACACAACTTAAGCAGCTGTGAAATTAAAGCCTGAAAAAAATTCAGGCGTGAATGGGATTCGAAGCAATGACCTCTGCGAGTGCTCTACCAACTGAGAGCTGGTCATGTTGTGAGTTCGTAATATACCCGTAGATGGAAGAATGATACAAATGAATATATGAAAGACATATATTTGAACTGCAGAGTAATATGTAATGACATTAAATTTAATTGATCATTGCAGTTATGTACACAACTTAAGCAGCTGTGAAATTAAAGCCTGAAAAAAACTCAGGCCTGAATGGGATTCGAACCCATGACCTCTGTGATACCGGAGCAGTGGCCTGAAAGAGTAGGGGACTTAGTCCCAGGTGACATGGTCTATCACTTATTCTGTATTGAGCCTTGGGATAAAGCACTATATAAATCCTTCATTATTATTGTTAAATTTTATTATTATGAGAAAAAATCTACAAAATTTACCACAAGCTCACTATCGATTTAACCAACAATTTGTGTAGTGTTTTAACCCTTTCACTCCCAAGAGTGACTTTATAGATTTTACTCTGTCCAACGCCAGACGATTTTACTCGTCAAATGGAGACCCCTCGGGAGTGAAAGGGTTAAAGACTATCTCCCTTAACCCTTTCACTCCCAAGAGTGACTTTATAGATTTTACTCTGTCCAACGCCAGACGATTTTACTCGTCAAATGGAGACCCCTCGGGAGTGAAAGGGTTAATTTCCTTCTTAAGTCAAAGCAAATACATTTCATTGTTAGGGGCAGTTATCTGTAGTTATCCACTGATTTTTTCATTCACATGATTTCAACTTCCCTTTTTGGCTGTTACTTTCCTACAGGTGTTCCAGAATTTACATTCCAGCATGATATTAATTTTAGTATTACATCTTTTGTTACAGCTTTACACTTTATACACCAACCCCCACGTGCATGGCCTTCTGAGAAAACTTTCTAAGGGACGACTAATGGATGACTAAAAGATGAGTAACAGACAACTACAGGTAACACTATTATTCATTTAACAGGTACAGTGTCTATTTTAATGTAAGTTTTCCAGTACAGTGCACAACATTACAATATTATTGTCAAATCTAAATGTTTAAAGATCAGCCATGTTATTCAACTGCAATCTTGGGAACACTTACGCACTGATCTTTAACAAATTTTCAGCAAAAGTAAACTGTTTAAACTGTTTAACCAAAATGATTCTTAATTACATGTACAAGTAGACTGCTGTCTTGAAACATCACATACATGTTGTCAGTGGCTAACAACATTCAAGATGAAATTTGGCAGTTGCTTAATTTGCTCATTATGGTCAGGTCTTGAGATCTCATCATGGTCACATTTGTAGCAGAATTTTCACCTCTGATACAAATTTTGCACTACTGCACATTACATGTAAATTTGCACTGTATTAAATTTGCCACTGTGTCACACTTGCATGCACATGATAACTACACTCTGTTTTACACATTCCATACTTTCAGGTACCTTATAATTATAAACCAAGGAAAAGTCACTTACAGTGAAGGACATTCAGTCCAATATAATGTGCAGATAGTGCTACAAAAGAGCACATAAATCCATCACGGCCTTCTAACTGCTCTAGTATAAACTGTTCTCTGCAAAGAAAAGATTCCAACCATGAGGCAAAAATCCAAACTCTGCTGGCTGGGATGGACGTAAGGAAATTAAGATATTAGAAATTATTAGGAAACATTGATACTAATGAGACTAAAACAAGTGGCATTAAACAATTCAATAAATCATATTGTGCAAAGAAGAGCAAATACACAGAAAAGAAAAGGAAAAGAAAAAGAAAAAGTGGAACAATTGCAGAATACCCAGCCACTTCATTTACACGAGTCAGAAGCTTTTGAAGAACGAAGCCTATATCAATGGACTCTGCATATTGAATGTTAATGACATGGCCAGGTATTCTGCAATTTCATTATACTGTGGCAAGAAGCTAGGAATTTTATGTTCGAGTGACAGAACAAGATCTCAGGAGTGAGCACAGCGAATGAGTTTAGATATTGGGCACTTTCCATTCAGCCCAAAATTCAGGTAATCTCGGTTGGTACATCAAATGGAATGGACCATTTTTTTTTGGTCTGACCGGAATATACGGGACCAGCTTTGAAGGTGGTCCACTTTGACCAGTTGGACCAAAATTTCCCTTTCCATTTGACAAATTTGTTTTCCCAGTACCGCTCTTCTGTACCCTGCTTTCAAAGACAAAACGGCAGAATGCAGTTCATACGGGTGCTCCAGCTGAGACAACATATCCACAGATTTACAGGTACTATTGATACACAGTTGCTCCTCAATAACAAGTGGGTAACTTTATAACGATTTGATAACTGTTTTCTGACTTTTTAAAATTTCTTTATCTGGCGTGAGCTTGTGCTTCTAAAATAATTTTGCATGCTTTGAACCAATTCGTTACTGAACTAAATTGAAGAAAGCACCAAGCAGTGGCTTGGGTCAGGTCCATTGAATGTGTAGAATGTCCGAAAATTCAAACCCGAATTTTTGTTGAATGAAAAGCGCCCATTGTTCTTGCCACAAGATCATACATGTAAAATTCATATCCTCAAGCTAACATAACTTTTTTTGTATTATACAGACAAAAAGACATTCATTTGGCAGCTTTGTACACAAACTGAATCATGCAAGGCAGGAAATGACATCATCAATATCCTCACTAGTGAGGATATGGAAAATATGCCACTACAGTCCTGGATGTTGTTTCATATGAATTTTACAAGTGGAGTATTTCCCAGTAAAACAATCCTGTCTATATAATAATACACAATAATTTACTGGATTCAGGGTTTTATGTCATAGGGAACAAATTAGAAGGATTGGGCTTGTGTTATCCCCTGAGGGCTTCATAATAATTATTATTGTCTTATCATGCACACACCTGAGTGCCTGTGAAAATGAGAACAAGCACAAGAACTCAGAGGTCACAAAGCAATCAGAATTGAGAAAATGACACCAATCTACAATACCAATTTTCTGCAAATTGAATCCGTACAATGTTCTCCTCTCTAATCAACTACTAGTACAAGTGAAGTTAGTGTTTCAGTGAAGAGCAGCGCTATTGGACTGATGGTCATAAATCAATATCAGTGCTCGAAATTAGAAAAAAATCCAGGTTGTCCTTATGGCAAATGCCGGACAACCTGGCCCCTGACTTTGGTTGCCCTGATAAGGACTTGGTTGCCCTTAACATGTTCTTTGATTTTTGCCTAGTTATAGGGTTTGACCAGAGAAATAATATTCCTATAAGTATGCCTCTGTTTTCATAGTTATCGAAGTGCTGCGAATAAGAAATATTTGGAGGAGGTATGGGTTTGAAGAGAACACGACCGTGGCTTATTGAATCGAACGAACGGCGTTCAATTAACGGTTACAACCTTCCACTTCCTTTGTTTTACAAACTGTCATGGAACCTCATCCATTTATCAGTATCAGGAGATAAACCTCGCATTTAGAGCAGCTGTTTTCGTGTCTCAAGTTTATAGCTTCTGTTCTTTATTCTGTTAAGCATCACAGTAATGTAAGTAATTCAATTTTTTCCTGGGTTGTCCGACAAATTCTTCTCGGGCAACTAGCCCTTTATTTTTCCTAATACATGGTTGCCCGAACGAAGTTTTAGTTGTCTCGGGCAACCGCTAATTTCGAGCACTGCAATATTATCATCACTCTTATCACTGTAGGTAACTTTACAGATGCCATACGTGTTTTCTCCACTTGTCTTAAACCTTTATTAAACGGTCACGGTATCTTACTGAGCTGCTGTGGATGCTCATCTTAGGTGGTGGGTATGCACAGTGGCTTCTGCTGTGTGGTTGCCTGGTGTATTGAGAGTGTGCTTCCCTACCCTCTATCTAACTCATTTAATTTAAATTTTCTAGACTTTTAACTTTCTGAACTTTGTATCTATTTTTTACTGCTGCTTATATGTTAGTCCTATATTGTCTGTTTGTTTGTATGTCTACCTGATTGTCTGTTTTGTCTATCTATTTGTTTGTCTTTTTGTTCCCTGTTTGTCCTACTGTTTATCAGTAATAATTTTATATATTGATGATATTTCTATATCTTAATGATATCTTAAGAATATAATTTTAATATTTCTACATATACTTGATTTAATCTAATATTATATTCATTTTACCTATTTATAGTGCCCACAATTAGCTTTTAGCTAAATACCTTGACACTTTAATAAAGTTTATGTATGTATGTATGTATGTATGTTAAATAAATTAATTAACGACTCCATTTTAGGAACAACTGCATACATGTATAATTATCATGTACATGTAACGATAGCTTTGGTAACCGAGTACTAAAATGCCTGAAAGCAAGTCTCAGACATTGAATGGAGAAAAAACCGCCAAAATGTTTAACAACGTACGAACGCACAGAAAACCACGCTGCAAACTCTGACGAATTTTTAAGATTATAACCTGGAAAAGAACATCCGAAAACTGTGCTGAAGTGATGAGTCACGTACGTGCAAATGACAAAATTTACGCCCTTGACCGCCAATTATAATTATTTTTACAATCAAAAAAGATAAAAACATCTACGATCCTACAACTGCCAATAAAATGACAAAGGACTGTATACGCGGAAGTGAACAGAAAAAAAATTAAAACTGAGCGCTTTGAAACACTTTCAATGAAACACTTGGCGTTCTTATGGTACGCAGAATTATGCAAGCCTTCGGCAGATCACACCCTCCAAGAACCTCATATGATTTCTCACATCGCACTCAGCCTCGTCCAATAAATGTTAAAAAGTCTCGTCCACAGAATAACTGTGGAGCAACTAAGAGAGTGGATTTTGTTTATAAGGACTGATTCTAAGCCATCATCTTTTCAGTTGTACCCTTTTAAATAGAGGTACGATGCCATTCACCTTCTCTATGCCAATATTCTTACCTTTTTATAATAATCGAACACAGAGAAGGAATAGACGATTTCGGAACAGTTGGGATGATCGCCAGTAAGTGCTCTACGACATCGCCCCAGACAGCCATCTTGGCTTGCCCATACCAACACGGCTATTGAAACCTTGTCATGTAAGCCAAACATTCTATCCCAACTATTGTTTTCAGAAAACAACCCCGAGAAGATCCTGGGAACAGTGTTGGAGCATCCTCGATCCGGGGTTCTTCTCGGTGTTACCTTGACTCTGGTTGCGCAGGTGCTCTTATACCAAAGAAATTACTATTTTTGTGTGGTGTCTTTGTAGAGATTTATTACTGCCATCTTGAAGAGCATGAAAATTTAAGATGAACAACACTTCATTTGGGTCACATGGCATGTTAGCTAATTATTAACTGAGCCTCCGAGATTATAATTATGCGGTCATTATAAGCGTGATTTATACATCCATTTTGAAATCACAGGTGATCCCTGCAATTTGATTGGCCCACAGTCGTGTGGTTTAGTCACGAATCGCACTATCTTAGGCTCTAAATCGTATCTTTTTTTTAGACAATGAGAATAAACACAAAAAAAAACAACCAATAAAATTTACAATAAAATATTGGCACTTGATAATCAAAAATCCTGTATTATACCATTATAAACCGCAGTTTCTATGGGTTTTCCAGGCGAAATAAACAACACGGAATGTTGGGAGCATATAAGAAGAGCTTGGAAATCACGAGCCGCAGGCGATTGATTAACAAGCCCTTCAAGCCTTTCGAGTGTTCTCCCAACATCCCGTGTTGTTTATTACGCCGGTAAACCCATAGAAACTGCAGTTTATTGCTTTTACAAACTACACTTTAAATAGAAACAGAAAATGTTTCTCTTTTCTATGGGTTTACCGGCACACTAACCCATAGGTTTCCGACCAATCAGCGCGAGCATAGTGTATAAGTTATTTTATAAATCCTGTTAAGGTTACTGTAGACCGTCAAAGGCTGAATTTTGCGAATTTTTTTTTCTGTGCTCCTGACATAGCTAAAACATCGATTTAAAGTTTGGTGAAAAAAGTTGTTTGAAATCATTCATTGATCGCGAGATTTCGGGGAAAAACTATTTTGGAGAAGAGTTAATAAATAACTAAAGGCGTTCTAATCCCATTTAAAACACATCCAGCGCCTCTGATTTTTCGCGGCAAATCTTAGCGGGGACTAAAATTACAAACATTTGAATATTTTGTTTACATTGAAAGTTGTGCTGTGTCGCGTCGTTTTGGCCTTTGGTATCACTGAATATGTAGAATCCGTGAAAACTTACGTTATGAATTCATCGAAAAGAGGAAAGACGCCTTGGACAAAATCTCGTAAGAAACCTTGAGAAAAAGAAGAAAGGCGATTTGTTTGATGAAAGCAGGAGGAAGCACGCCGCCAGTGAAAAAAAATTCCTGGTTTGACCAGCCTTCAAGCGATGTTTCAGGAGTCTCACATCCTTCAACTTCCAGAGGTTGGTGCCGGTAGTTTAAAGCTGATGGCTTCGAAAGCTGCTACCACTGGTTTAGCAGAATCTGACTCGACCAGTGGCTAGGAATCGAACGAAAGCACAGAATCGGAGGAATTGGAGTGTGACCACGTTTTGTTTTGGATCGCGCTCAGTTGACTAGATGTTTGGTACTTTGGAGGTCGTCACAACTTTTCTTCCCTTTCGCTGATTAGTGCCTTTTCTCTTTATTGTTTTTCCAGAGGCTTTTCTCGTTGATTTAACTTTACCCATGTTTTCGCAGCAATCACACGACGGTGTTCGGCTCCGACTGCAAAACTTCCCGCAAATTTAATGAGCTCTTTTTGTTGCGTGCGCTCGGGGATCCGAAGCTCGTGTTTCATTGGTCGGCGGCATGACCCAGTTGACAGCCGCTCTGATGAGGTGTGATAAGCCTTTAAAACTTTAGGAGTCTAAAACTCGGGTTTTATTTTTGCGTGGATTTCCTTGCTTCAAGCGAATTAATAGGGTATATAGATTTGACGGATTCTTATGAAATTTGGCGGAGCAACTTTAGAATACCCCGCCACTTCATTTACATGTGTCGGTTTCTTTTAAAGAACGAGGCATATTACAATGGCCTCTATTGTTATTCATCAGTATTTATTTATTACAATTTAATGGCAAAATCACTACAATAAAATAAAGATGGTACTCTAAAAATAAGTTATAAGAATTAAGAGGAAGCAAGAGGAGATAAGAGGAAAGGAGAGAAAGACTGACATAAGAGATAAAAGAAAGTAAAACAGAGCCATTAGGATAGTCCACAAAAGAGTCGACGACCCCATACAAGGCGGACCACCTGAGAAACCCCTCCTAAGAACCATTTACAAACATAAAGAAATAAATAAAATAACTAATGAAATATTAGATTCGTTACTTAATTCTAGACAATAAGAAATCCCTTACACCCTTTTTAAAGCTAGAGATACTTGAGGCGAGACGCACAGATGGTGGTAATGCATTCCATATATCAACTATTCTATTAAAAAAACTAAAATTAAAAGTATTAGTCCTTGCATAGTTCTTCTTCAAGGTAAGTTCATCCCTTCCCCTTAGAGAGTACCTTTCAGAGTCTGAATAAAATTCAACATACGAAGAGATATCTATGTTGATATACCCATTTAAAATTTTATAATGATGGTGTGTAAGTACCAGCTGGGTGGCACAGGAGCGACCTCTTACAAACCCATGTTGCCAATCAGTTAAATAGGGAGCCACATGAGAATATATGGCATTATGTACTATCTTCTCTTGGCATTTACCTGGTATGGACAGTAGGGAAATAGGTCGATAATTCTCTACGACATCCTTGGCATCTGCTTTATGTACAGGAGTGACATGGGCCTTTTTCCATGAGGAAGGAACCTTCCCACTTCTAAAAGACAGATTAAATAACAGAGTCAAAGGATATGATAGCTCCTCCGCACACTCTTTCAAAATCCTTGCAGATATACCGTCTATTCCAGTAGCCTTGGTAATATCCAACTTACTGATGATATCTTTGACCCTATTATTGGATGTTGAAACTTCCATTAAAAGGTCTGGATTGACCACATCACCATGAGGGACCACGGTGCTCAGGTCTGATATTTTTGCGGAGAACACAGATCCAAAGAAGTCGTTGAACAAGGAAGCTTTCTCAAGGGGGTTTTTTAGCAGACTTGGCTTTGCTTCTGTATGTGATAACCTCAGGCAATCTTTTAGTCTTAGTCTTGAGTGAATGAAAGGACCAAAACTTTTTAGGATTTGACTTCAATTTTTCTGACAAAGACTTTAAATACTGACGATACTTGGAGGAAATAAGGCTCTTAGTTTCCTTCCTAAGTAGCTTGAATTTAGATGTCAGATCAGCAGAAGCATTGGACTTCAACCGTTTCCACAGGACTTTCTTTTTCTTTACCATTTTCAAAACATCATTGTCTATCCATGGTGGTCTAGAATTGCGTCTGAGCCTTGCCGTTGGGACATGCTGATTGACTGCTGCCAGTACGAGATCTTGAAAATTAGCTGTACTAGAGTCAATGTCATCACAAGATATAAAAGAATCCCATAAAATATGAGAGAGGGTGTGTCTAAGACCATCAAAATCAGCTTTATGGTAGCAAAATACTGATCTTGGACTGTTTTTCAGCCTGTTAAACTTCTTTTTGATAGCAAAACAGACTGGAAAATGATCTGAGTCAAAGCCATTTGGGTACGTAGTAGTTCCTTCAATCAATGATTCATTATTTGTCAAGACAAGATCCAAGATATTACCATGTGACGTAATACATGCTGAGGCATTAGGACGAGTTACATTGAAGTTTGTTTGTGTAAGAAAGTAGTCATCAAGAATTTCACAAAAAGTTTCAGTCAGGAAACCAGCTGTAGTTGGTGAGCAAGTAGACCAATCAACATAAGGGAAGTTAAAGTCACCAGTGATTACTAGGTCAGCTATTCCTGTTTTGGAAGCATTATTGAGAAATTTCCTGAATTCTTCCAAGAATCCCTCTCCAATGCCAGGAGGTCTATAGAAGACTGCAAATAACAGACATCTAGTGTTACTTATCCTTAATTCACAAGCCAACATCTCAGTGTTAACTTCCAGATCATATCTGCGAACACAGTGTAGGTCTGATTTTATTGCTAGCAACACACCACCACCATACTGATTGCTTCTATCTCGACGAAAGATATTATAGTCTTCAAGGTGAAGTTCACGATCATCAAAATTACTGTCCAGCCAGGTTTCAGTCAAAGCGACTATGTCAAAGGAGTCAATTAGCAATAGCGCATTCAAGTCAAAAATCTTATTACGAACACTCCTTGTGTTTAACAATAAACACTTAGAGAAACCACTAGAGGAACGAGACGAACATTCAACCAAAACTTCTGTACTAGAAGAGCTTAAATTCAGATTAGATTCTGACAAAGGGGACGACTCGAAAAATGAATCAGTGAAGTTGAAAGGCCAGCCACAGTTTTTGTCACAAAGCCACTGCTCATCGGAAGAACCTAAATCAATATAGGTCTTAAGGTCCATAGAAACACATTTGAAGTGGAACCACTTGTTGCAGCCGTCACAAAGAATGCCCTTCTGATTTGAGCGAACAGGTTTCGTACACACATCACAAGGGAATTTCCATGTGGGTTTCTTGCGGATTGTGGAAATCAATTGATCCGGTCCGGGGTTTATTTCAATATCTCCACACTGTACCAGTCTTGAAACATTAAAGGTAGAAATAGAGTTTGGATATCGAGTCACTCCCGCAGTAAAGTATCCTTTCAATCGTGTCCCAAAATCAAGACCAAGATGGCGGAAACGTAGTAACGATACAACTCGAAGGTTTTGAATCTTCTCGAGATCTTTGATGCCTCCAGCAGAATACTGATGCATATTGGAATTTCTTACACATGTCTTTTCATTTAGAAAACCATTAGAAATTACGCAACAAATAAAAAACACATTAATCCTGGGAGAGCAGGAAAACCTACGACCAACCGCCATGATGGTTCAAAAGAACCATCAAAAGAACCAGTATGTTAATGAAGTGGCGGGGTATTCTAAAGTTTAGCCAATTTGGCCAAAATGTTCCTTGGTTATCAATGCGAAAAAGGGTGTGAGGCTTTTTTGATATTCCAAATACTTCTCCTTTTACGCGCTCTCATGTGACGAAGATCGGCAAATATTCAATTCGCCAAATTCAAAATAGATTTTCTCGGCAACCAGTCGGAATATCGAAAAAGCCTCAAACCCTATTGTAGTCTATCACCTACTGATTAACACTGTGCAGTTTGTTTGGTCGTACTTGCGAGCAGGAAGGCAGGTAATTCAGTTTAACAAATAGTGGCAGTTTTGCGTTTGAAGGCCAGCGCGCGCTTACCATTAAATCAAATCTTAAAACAAAATATTTCTTCTTATTCTACATTTTATTAGCTTTACGATGATATATACTTTTCTATGGTTAGAGTATCAGCGGCGCGCATAACAATGATTCTTCGGAAGACACCCCTGAAGGTCTACAGTAACCTTAACCATTCTCTACAAACACATCAAATCACTTTTATATTATGCTTAGATCATTTATTTAGGAGCTGAACCAAAACAAAAACACAACTTTTTTCATATTTACAGTGTTTTTCCTGAAGAATGTTTACAAAAATTACAAATTGAGGAGGTAAATCCTGACATAACCTCAAGCACAACAGCAATTTTTACCAAATTTGGTGTTTCTTAGGTTTAGTACACTTAAACATGTTTCACTCTAAATTCCATGCCCATAGGTCTATTCGTAGATGAGATATCATGCTTACAATATATAGATAACGTGCCAAATTTTGCAATTTGAGAAAAAAAAAACAGCTTTAATGTTTAAATGACATTTAATGAGCGATTTTAAGATCGATCTTCTTCAATACACTCATCACGCACACACTCAGGAATTCGTTGACAGTTTATTTTCACACGCATTTTTCCCACTCATTAGGGAGCTTACGAATCGACGACTTTTGGACGACGGCGCCGTTGGATTGCGTGACATGCCTACTGCGCATGTCATTTTGAGCAGTTTGTCGGCGTCGAGCTGAGTCGACGACTTTGGTGAGGTCCTTTTGCCGGCGTCTTAGAGGTAAACTTAGTTTTCAAAGATTTTCTTTCAATACTACACGTCTTTTTGCCAGATAATTCAAGTGCTTCTTAGTTGCATGTTTTTTGGGAAAGGTTATTAATTTCTGTCTGATTTTCATTCAAGGAAGGACCTTCTACAGCTGAAAATTCGACACCATGGCGAACAGTCCAACTCGCAGTGAAAGCGCCAGTGAAAACACGACAAGGTATGAATTGAAAGCTGACTGCTGTGTGAAAAATATATTTTTTAACACTCTTCACCAAAGAACGTGTCATTTGTCTAGTGTTCAATGAATTTGAAAGGGCTGAAAAGTTGTGTATCTTTTTTAGCTCATGAATGACGTAGTCATGCAATGAGCTGTAGGAGTGGACCGCGAATTCACTCGATCACTCACTCCATTCTGTTAGACAATTAATTTATGCATTAAAATTTGATTAAACGCTTCTTACCGAACCTCCCCTACAAGGTATTCTATATATCCAATGTTGTGGCTTTGCTATCTGGGCAAAAACTTTGCGGGTAGTACTGTGGCAGAAATTTGCTCAATACATGCGTCAGGAGTTCTGGACTTCCTGTTGGATCGCGCGGCATTGTGGGTAGGCGGGCTCAGAAAAGTGGGCATCAACTTGCAGCTTCGCCATTCGCCTTAATCACAGTCCGCCATGATGGGATGCAACGTCATCATTTTCGCACGAAAGTGAGGCCACGCGTGTTAAAACAATCATGGCTGACTCGACGAGTACTCCGATTTCTTCAGAGTTTTGGCACCGCAATCTGGTGGACATACCGTCATTCACAAACGCCTTTATTGAAAAAATGGCCAGTGAAAACCTTCCAGTGAAGGTGACTTTGACAAGAGGATATAAATTCTTCCACGAATCATATATCCACGATATTGAAGGTAAGCTTCCAGCTGTATGTAGCTGCCTTGAGCGTCATTGCTCGATGATTGTTACTCGTGCCTTCTTTAGCAATCGAACGTTTGAGTCTGGTCGAAGCAAACGTAAAATATTTGTTTTTTTTACAGTTAAGCTTGCTAAGGAAGATGAGGGAATTACGGTCCGGGGAAAATGCTTCAGAAGCATGAAGAAGAATGAAGAGCCACACAGACTTCATGTGGTGTTCAAGCGTCAAGATGAAGTCGCAGTGGAGTCATTCGCGTGCAGCTGTGCAGCCGGTCAGGGCCTTTGCCACCACGTTATTGGCTTCATGTATACACTGGCTCATTACCAAATGCTCGGGTTGAAAAGCGTGCCGCCTGTTGTTTCTAAAACCTCCAAACCGCAGGTAGATTCCTCAAGTGCACACTACCTGTACTTGAGTCACACTTACATATTGTTGTTGAAATACTTAAAAAAAGTTTTCCTTAAATTATTTAAAGCATAACTGAAGAAGACCCATATTGGTTTTAGCCCAAAAAGATATCAGTACTGTTTGTAATGCCTTCTTTAATACTTTTCCAATGTTTTATTTCTAGACTTGGCATATTCCTTCCAGAACTGAAGGAGTTAGTCCAAGGCCAGTTATGGATGTTGTTATCCAGAAGGCTGAGAACCCTTCTCAACAACCTACTGAGGTTAAGAAAAAACGTAAAGTATCAGGGGTTTCTTGTACTGTGTACAAGCCTTTTGAGGAACAGCTTGCTTCCATCAATCTACCAAGTGCCCTCAGCCCATTATTTGAAAAGCTTGACCCCGAGCCTGGGTTTTTGAGGATTTGGCCAGACGAAGAAGAAGACATTCCTCTAGTTGAGACAAAGTATGGGTTGGTTCCACGGGGGTCTGTCCTCTCCTATCAGCAGCAGCAAATAAGTAGACAAAGCTCTGGAAACCTTGCACATCCAGTGCCAGATTTTGACTTGCCAGATTTGGGGCACCAGCCAACTGTCCTTGCTGAGAAAGAGCTGCTACACTTCAATTCCCTTCAAGTATCTTTAGATCAAGCTCTTGAATATGAGCGAATCACAAGAGAGCAATCAATGTCACGGGACTGGCATCGGTTAAGAAAGTACCGCTTGACTGCATCAAATTTTAAAGCAGTCTGTTCACGAAGGAAAGATCTGGAAAGCCTTTCAGCGCGTCTGCTGCGAGGAAAAGTAGTGCAAACAGCTGCCATGAGATATGGCATTCAGCATGAGGATGAGGCAGCAAATCAATATGCAAGTCACTTTGGAAGGGATGTTTATCCGGTTGGTTTTGTTATCAACCCTTCCTTTCCCCACCTTGGTTGTAGTCCTGACAGAAGGGTTTATGACCCTTCTGAAAATGAGCCATGGGGATTATTAGAAATTAAATCCTCACCATCAGACTTTTTGTCTGATTTAAGTTACTTAAAACACAATGGCAGGACTGGTGCATACAGTCTAAGAAGGACTCGTGGGTATTATTATCAAACCATGGGCTGTATCGGTTTGACGGGTAGTGCTTGGGAGGATTTTTTTGTCTCTTGCCGCAGTGAGTTCCACTGTGAAAGAGTTTATTTTAATCCTACCTTTTTCTCAGAGATGCTTGAAAAGCTTAATCAGTTCTATTTTGACATCCATCTTAATGCTTGTGTTCAATGAATGTATGCTTTTGAGGCAATTTAATGACAAAAGGATGGTTTTGTATTGTATCAAAGAAATTCACATAGTATGTTTACTGTGAACAATTTTCAAGACTTTATTGTGTCATATCATAGTCTCAATGAGCATTCCTCATCTTGTGAGCCTTGTTAGACAGTTATTTTCATTAAGACTCCTGTACCTTTTACACAAAAAGCTTTTGAAATTATCAATAACAATTACATATAAAATTACTATAACTTTCTGTATCTGTGCCTTAGACCTTGCTTACTTGATTGCAATAACAAAGCGAAAGAATATGACTCAACTCTAATGGTAATTTTAACATATACATGTTATTATAGACTGTGAAATTCTACATTTTGACCTCTTGCTCCCTCCAAGATGAGCAGCTACAGGTGAGAAAAAGGAATGTAACAAATGATAACATTTTTGAACATGTGTGCTTAGGCACCTACCCTTAAAATCAAGTAAGCAAGGATTTGTGGTGTATTTATCATGCATTAGTTTAAAAAGTCATTCATAAAATAAAGGTCCCTGAAAGTTTGTAATAAGACATGACACTGTCCATATCTGATTGATGCTGCCAGCCATGGTTAGTGGGATGACCCTATCAAAAAAATGAAACTCCTTGACTCTTCTAATGGCCCTTTCAACATGCACTCGAAGGTTGTGAATTTTTTTGCTCTCCTGGAGTTCACCTTTCGAAAACTGTTGCTTGCTGCTTAAAAATGATGGCATCACTACACTGCAACCAAGAGGTGTGAGTAGATCCTGTATTACAAAGCCCTTATCAGCCATAATCTGATCTCCAGGCTGGAGCAATGGCAAGAGACCAGATTGCTTGACCAGCTCTTTATCTGATATTGACCCCTCAAACAAAGAACTTATGTGAATTATTTCCCCTGATGGTGAAATAACAACATTACCCTTGTAGGTGGTGTGGCTTTTGTAGGATGAATACATTTCACTATTTAACACTAAACTTGATGGTGCCTGAACCTTTATCTCGGATGCATCAATAATACCCCTGCAGTCTGGGTACAGAGACTTGAAACAACTAGGCATGTACTTCTGGATTTTTGCCCGAGATGGCCAGATACAAATACTCCCAAGCATGAAATAAAGAATATTTATTCAAGAAATAAAAACCCTACTTACAGTTGTTTGGGAAATATTAAAATTATCAGCTAATACTTGGTTTAAAGTACCAACCCTCAACTTTTGAAGAACTAAATAGAACTGGTCAAATAAACTTAGTTTGCAGCCTCGCATAGTTTGCCTTAGGCCTTCAACATACCTAATCCCTTTATTTCTAAGGCGCTGCATTTGGGACCTAGAATACATATTCTGTGCAGTGGGACTCAGAGCTCTAAACGTTGCAACAAGAACATCAAAGGAAGGAAAACCTGTGTAAAACTTAATACTGCTGTTGGGTTTCATTTTTAGTTGTACATAATTTGTTTGCTTCTCCAGTGCTGCCTCCAGCTCCCCAATTCTCTGATGAGCTGCTTCAAGCAGCTCCTCTGTGGTCTTGGGAGGCTCACCAGAAAAAATGTAATCGTGGCAGTTCAAGGTAGGTGTGTATATGGGCTCGGGGGAGTCGACAAGAACAGAAGAGGATGCACAGGGTGACAGTTCCGGTTGGCCCTCCATTGGAATTTCCTCATCAGAAACTTGGTCGCTGGAAGTTGATGCTACGGATTAAAATGAAAACATATAAGTACCATTTTAACCAATAAATGTTTAAAACAATAATGACAACATGAATTTACCTGTGGCAGTGGCAGTAGCAGGCGATGACACGCTTACATCGAATAATCGCACTCGTGCACGCGGTGCTTCTCGCTTCTTTGGAGATTTTCTTTTTCTGGGTGAATTTGACCAGCAAAATACACTCGGAACTGCATGCTTCTCCAGAAGACGCTTCCCTGTTAAAGTGGTCTTAAAATCCCCTTCCTTAAAGTGTACAGAGCAGACTCTTGTGCTGTTGGTTATCTGTTGGTTATCTGTTGGTTATCTGTTGGTTATCGTCACCAACTTACCTTGAAGCTTTTGCCCACGTCTCGCCGTATTTTGACAACCCACTGCTTTCGAAGGGATTGATCACTCGGAAATTGGTGAAAGGTAAGACCTGGAATAATTTTTGAGCGATTATTTTGACATTGCGGCACGCAACAGTGATCTCTGTTCGGCATGATGGCAAATCTTCGATCGCCGGAAGTTGACCTTTACACGCGTGGCCTCGCATTGGTGACAAAAATACATGACGTCAATCCAAGATGGCTGCTGTACGATAAAGGCGAATATCGGATATTACATCGAGTGGCTTGGCTTCAGTGACCTTTCACGCAAAGAGACCCTCCTTTTGAGCCGAATCACAGTTGGGCTGAGACAAGCGGGAACCAAATCCTTGTTTGGTCGCCATCTCTGCTTGTTTGAAGTTGTTTCGCTTGATTTATTACCCGTTTGCATTCACAATCGAATCGAGACGAGGTCAAAAGAGGTAAGGAGTCGTATTTCTGTTATGTTTTGTTTTTATCTCGTAACTAAATAAATGGACAGAAGTCGCAGCTGAAGTGAAGCTCTAATAGTTGATTACGTTTTAACTTCTTATTTATATTGTTACAATGTGGGTGTGATATGAGTCGTGAAGAGCTGCCTTTCGAGGTTATCCAGACATGGAAACCTGAGCAACTGAAAGAGTTCTGTCGCAAGCGGGACTTGAAGGTTTCAGGACCCAAAGCTGAACTTGTAGCCCGCGTATTTGCCGCGGCAGAAATGGGCATTGCGATCAAGCCAACTGCTCAGGAACGAATTGCTACTACCGAAAAAGAGAAGGCAACATTACTTTTAATGCCAAACGGGACCTCAGTTACAGATCCTTTGACACTGAAGGATGGTTGGGTGAAGGAAAGCGAGAGCATGACTGCTTGGCCGCCGATATATCTGAGTGATATAACATTGTTTTTGATGAGTGATCACCCAGGGAAGGATGTTGACTTCCACAAACGAGTCCTAAATGAATACAAAGAAGGGAAGGCGTATCGTCTGTTTGACTCTGGCTGGTTGAAAGAGATATCATATCAGAAAATCACGGATGACTCGGAATATTGCTTTCTAAAAGCAAATTGCACTCATTCCATGAAAATATCGGATACACCGCATTCTGCATGGATTTGTGCGATCAAGAATAATGGCTCTATAGTCAGTGCCTACTGTACATGTGTTGCTGGGTTTGTATTACCAAGATAGATGAAAGGGAGCTTGTAGGGTCAAACCCTATTTTTCATATTATTTCATAGTTTCACGTTACTGATGTGATGGTGGTATATGGTGGTAGGGACTAAACCATGGAATTAAAAGGGTACAAGCTCATTGAAACTAAGAAAGAGTCATGCTATAGTATAAACCAGCTAGTGGTCTATTAGAAATCCTTCATTCTGATTGAGTGAGCAACTAATGACCTATTAATGAGAGACCGTGCCTGGAAAAACCACCTTCTTTCTTGCAATTTGATTTTTTTCAACACAGAATAATGGTATCCACACTCACAAAACAGATTAACTTGTTGTTCTACACTAAAACAAGTAGAACTTGCGTCTTTGTGTGGTTTTGGCCTCCAGCCCTGTGGTGCATTTATCACATAGTACATTCAGACTTGAGGTCTAATTATTAAATAGGGAAATGAATTGCACGAAACCAGGAGCAGGGCAATGATTCTTGAGGCCCCCAACAGTGTTGAGGTTTTTAGATGCTACATGATTAGTTTCATTCCCTTTCTTATAATTTCAGAATGAGCAGCTCTTGTATTCACATCACAGCATTGCTGTTTAGAGTTGAGGCTGCTAATAGGAGTGGAATGACCAACCCAGCTTGCACATCAAGACAATGTGTGTGGAATGTCCCATCAGAAAAGACAGTTATCAAGCCAACAAAGATTGCTGACATGAATTGGAAGTCATTAAAACTAAATAAAGGTAACTCAATGCGATGTAGTAAACATAGGATATAGGAATCACTGCTATTGGAGAAATGCTAAAAAATAAATATCCTAAACTATTTTGCAAACAAGGCTGAACTGATTCATGCAGCATCACAATACAGTTTCCTTGTAATATTACCACAAAATGTAGCAACCCCTGGGCGTATGATTACCTCTTGATTCGATCAGCTTTGTTTTTGTTTTCTTTAGAACCTAGTAGACCAACTGTAGACAGCAGGCGTAGCCTCTTTCAGCCGGTAGAAAAAAAGAGGGCTCTGGATGACAATGAGAGAAGGAGAAGTTTCTACGAGAATTTACAGGATGCATTTCCAGACTCCTGTTTTGTGTTGATGGGTCAAGCTGAATGCACACCGGAGCCACTGCAGCCAATATCTGCTCCTAGAGAAAGTAACATACTCTCCAGTGATGAAATTGATGCGATAGAGAAAATAACTGTTGGCCAGGCTGATAATGAGGCTTGGCACCAGCAAAAGGAGGGCAGAATAACTGCTTCAAACTTTTACAGAGTATTCACTAAAGTAGAATCAATGAAAGCCAATGAAGAAAATAGTGCCAATAAACTTGTTGATAGCTTATTGGGAAAAGCTAAACCACCTACAAATTTACCAGCTCTTAAATATGGCAGAGATATGGAGCCCATTGCAGTTGAGGAATTCATCAAATACTTCAAGAAACATCACAAGGATGTTAGGTATAGAGAATGTGGTATCTTTATTGATAAAACTAAACAGTACTTGGGAGCATCCCCAGACTTACTGATAGAGTGCTCTTGTTGTGGGGAAGCAGTAGTAGAGATCAAGAACCCTTTTAGCATTGCCAATGAAATTCCCTCAGCACATAATCTGTCATACTTGTTTATGTGTAATGGACGAGTAGCTTTAAAGCAGCAGCATCAGTACTTTGCACAGGTCCAGGGTGAGATGGCCATAACAAAGAGGCCATTGTGCTATTTCTTTGTATACACACAAAAGGGCTATCACTTGGAAACAATCAGATTTAATGCCACATACTGGTGTAGGCTTGAAGAAAATCTAACCTGGTTTTATAATAATTGTCTTTCACCAGCCCTGAAACTACACCAAAAATAAATTGTTTAAAAAATTACCTGGAAAGTGGATGTGACTGAGAAAATTTTATAAACAGGTTATCATTTTTATCTGGAGCCTGCACAATATAATTCAACAACTACATGTATTATTGTGTAGTCATTGCTTCAGTTGATCCTTGATATGTAATGTCAAAAGTAGAAAACATTCATCAAGTTGTTAATAAAAAAATTGCTTCCTACACTAATTATACTGGTCTTATTAGATATCAACATAAATTTTATTACTGGGGTAGCCAGGGTTTTGTCAAAAGGGGCTCAAAGGGGGCCCAAGGCTACAAAGGGAGGGGCCTGAGCTCTCTCTGAACTTGATTGTCCCATATATTTACTATATATTAATGTTCAGAGAAGTGGGCTAGGCCCTTTGGTCACCCCCTGCAAAGAGGCTTGTACAAATTGCATACTGCAGCACAGACAATGATAATGTTATCAAGATTACCAATAAGAGAGATAGGCAGTTCATTCTTGATTATACGGAATGTTTTCAGTCGCCTGATGGCCTGTTCTACAAAAATGCGTAGATTAGCTACTGTCTTAGTTTTCTGTACATCAGCTTTTGTGAACTGTTCTTGTCCACGTTTCCCTGGTGGAATAAAAAGGTCAGCTCTGTGAAGCAAGAGATCCTCTGCAATAGTGAATCCACGATCTGCCATTACTGCATCATATGGCTCAAGGATGTTGTAAAACTCTGATTCCCTTGTCAAATGGACATCTGAGGTACGCCCGCCCCATGCCTCTGAGATGAAGTTGAAGGCCCCATTTGGGGTGATTGAAACTAGGATTTTTACAGTATTGTGGTGCTTGTAATCTGACCACGTTGATGCTCTGATTACAGGGTCACTTGGGGTCTCTATAAAAATTTCAGTGCAGTCTATTATATGGCACACCTTGCAGTATCCTGCTTTTTTGAACTTCTGTGGCAGTGTTTTCTTTACAACTTCCATGCTAGGATTGTATATTAGGCATTTCAGTTCACTAGCCAAAATTTTGACCCATGTGTTGAAAATAGTTGATACGGTACTGCTTGAAATGCCAAATCTTTGTGCAAGGTCTGCATTTGTGGATCCCAAACGGAGTTTCATTAGTGTTAAAAGAAACTCGTCCTTTTGAGAAAGAGCCCGTTTTGGTCCAAATTTTTTTGGTGATTTCCTAAAGTTCCTGCCTTTTCTGGATGTTTTCTTAGGGCCACTCCAATATGTCACTTTTTTTATAGATCCTTTCACAGAATCAAATAATTTGTTAAAGGCAGGCCTTGATGGGATACCAGTCAGTAAATGTACAGTCTGGTTATTTTTCAGATCTGAATGCTTCAATCCCTTATCCTGTTTGGCCACAAGTTGAACTTCCAGCAACTTCACTTTTTCAATAAGCTCCTGTATTTTCTCTGAAAGTTCCATGATTTTTTCATCTTTGTCTTGCCTGCCTTTCAAGCAAGATGTGTTCATGCAAAAATTCGAATTTTCATTAATTTCATACCAGCCATAGACATAGCAATGGTCATGAATTACGGATGCTCTGTCTATGTCAACACAATCACTGATAGAAGTAGAGGGCTCAGGGTCTAGGAGCTCAAAACCATCACAAGCCAGGTTGTCGGCTGAGTGCTCAAGAACAGGCACTGGTATTTCATCGCTACATGTATCTAGCTTAGCTCGTTTTATGGATCTTACAACAAGAGAGTTATCCCGTGGCGTTGGTGGTGGGCGTTTGGAGGCTCTCGTTTTCTTGTTGTGACCAAGTTGCAAAGTCGGGTCTGGCTTTTCAGCCGTTGGTTCACCGTCAACAAAGTGTAGATTACAAACTCTTGAATCCTTGTTAGGCATCCAAAGAGTCCCATTCAAACTGTTCCTGCTTACATTTTTCGCCCATTGTAATCGGCGTTCCGGGTTCTTCTTTTCTGTCGGGAACGGGAATAATTTGAAGGGTGGGTGGCAGTCACACATGCTTGAGCCATTGTTACAACCATGAAGCTTACAGGTCGTAGCAGCCCATTTCCCTAGCCTTTGTCCACTGTTAGGACAGCCTATGACAACACAATTTCGGTGGCCGAATCCCATGGACAAAGTATCTACATTAAAACAAAAGAAATACGACATAAGTCTGAGTATAAAATAAGAAAAATCATATTCGTAGCATCTCAAATCGACTACACTGCAGCCTAAATTCGTTAGAATGACGTTGCTAAAAAGTAACGAAACAATAACTTACCTTTAAAATACCTTTGATTTGGTTTTTCTATATTCCTGCACGTGTTGTTCGGCTCAAAAGGAGGGTCTCTTTGCGTGAAAGGTCACTGAAGCCAAGCCACTCGATGTAATATCCGATATGGCGAAGCTGCAAGTTGATGCCGGTACGCACTTGAAGGGATAGACGAGAGGGCCCTTCTTCAACCGTGAGACTGGAACCGAGTATCACGATCGCCGAGATCATCTTCGTGGAACTGTCGTCGGCAAGAGCAAAATGGCGGACAAATATCACATGTGTCGGAGGGAAAACAAACTGAAAAGCATTAGCAAGGAAACTTACTAATGCTAAATGCTTGGAAGATTTGTTTAGCTTATTTTAGAAGTGATGCATTCGGTTAAACGTTAGTGTCTTAAAAGTTTACGAATGAGTTGAATGCGAGTTGAATTTGCTTGGGATCGATCGCGCCAAAATAAAGCTTTTTTAAATGAAAATACTTTAGTTTACAGTCAATTAAAGAGAAATAAAATGCATTGAACAGTTGCCAAGTTCAACTGCAATATCATATTTTCTTGTTAATCGATCAAGCGGTCATCGTTGCCATAATATTCTCAGAGGATTTCCCGAGGTTCCGCTGATCTATCCCCTCAAGGGATGCACGAGGATACCCTGACCCACGGCTAGTCCAAGTAGGGGATTGGGAGCGAAATAATTGCGTAATCCAATCATGCAAACTCAGTCAATAACAAGAAGCGCGGGAAAATCGAATCAAACCAATTTTTTAGGATAAAAATTTCGTTCTTAATTTCCTTGTATCTTTTTATCTCCTTGGGATGTCTTCTCAAAACGTCAGCGAGACTTTCGGTTTCGTGTCCGATGTAAAAGCAGCTGAAAAGCTACTGCGCGAACACGAATTGGAAACAACAACTAGTTATGTGATGTATTACAACAACAATGTTGGCAAAGGTAAGTCAGTGCACATCAGGGTGCTCTTACTCTAATAAATGCGTTAAATAGCGTTAAGCGTGACGAGATCTTGTAAATTTTTAAAAGTACTCAGAGGAGGGTATTCGGGGGAAGGATCTGCTTATGAAAGAGGGGCCTGAGGGGTTAAATGGGAAATGAAATTTGGGCAAATTTAGGCTGGGAAAATAGGATTTTCCCCCCCCCTCCCTCCCCAGCACCCCACCCCACATCAGGACCCTCATGAAATGTAAATCGCGGCGCAAACAAATAAAAAAAGATCAACCGATTCACACATATATAAAATGGCCAGCCAGGTGAAATTTTAGTGGAAATACATGGTTGGGGGAATACCAGTTGTTTCATTTCAAAAGGGAAATTATTGCATTACAATGGAAACAAAAGAAACACATCATTTTGATATACCATGAGATGGCTTGTCATTTATATCTGAGATGTTTTATTCAAAATACTAAAAAACAACACAACACTGGAAAGGACTAGACCAAAAGGCATTTGACGGCTTGCTTCAATCCCCTATCAGATCAGGAGCCTGCTTGCAGGCTACATCTGAGAGGATGTGGAGAGAAAATTTCTATTTCTTTATATTCCTATAAGAGCAGTACCTTTGAAAGTAGAAATTACTCAGCTGAAACTACAACACGTTATGCACTGCATAATCCTTCAGTCAAACACTTTTTGTATGTGGCTAAGGTTATGAATGAATGAATGAACGAAATAAAAAAAAACTCTACTGCATATATTTCACCCTTTAAATGTCTTTTTATATTTATCACAGAGAATGTGGGAATGAAAGGAAGAAAGGTATTTTTTGAAGATCCCCATACTCCAATGTCCCAAACAAGGATCACATATGATGGAGTTCCTTTTATTATCACTGGCAAGCGTGTGTATGACTGCCATCAGGGCACAGACAGGCATGCAGCTGATAAGCAACGAAGAAGTGATGCCAAGGTGTAAAAGAAATATTCCTTGTAATGTTTAAATTACTTAAATTAGTGGTCCTGAAGCGGCATTCATAATTACAAAAACAATAAATTGACCAACAAATCAATCAGACAGTCAATCAATCAATCAATAAGATATATGTCACATTTACAAGGGTAAAAAACCAAACTTTAAAATTTTACAAAACTGTGCGATTGTCAAAGAAATAAATAAATTAATTAATTAATAAATAAATAAATAAATTTAATAAAATTGCTTTATTAAATACACCATTCCTCACTTTAGTGCAATGGTGACCACTCATATGGCAGTCACAGACAAAAGGAAATGTACCAGACATCAAAGAAATTTGGATGCACAGCCCAAGTTATCATGAGGGAAGTGATACGATTTCCCCAACATAAGGTAATGCAGTACATGCAGCACCATATTTATTGGCACCCTCTATGGAGTGCCAAGGAATGCCCAAAAGAAATTTTAGGTATTTCAAAAGTGTTTGTAATATGATGCCAAAACAGAGGTCTATTGTTGAATTTGTAATTCTACCAATTTTGTAAGAATGTTTGTACTGTATAAGGCAAATTCAGTGATAGTATAACGCAATGATACTTAAAAAGCTGATCTAAAACCAGAATCAACATAAAACATGATTTACACAAAATGACATTTCACACTTTCATGAACTTCTTCAGAGCCGAAAAATTCTCACTGTGAGACTACACAGCTAACCATTTTTTTATGTTTGTAGGGAAAGCCATGAATAGCATTTGTCTTCTCATGAATTACTGACCAATATTTTAATAACTGTTGTACTTTAGATTACTTTGGACACCCCAAAACGGAGAAAAACAGCATCCAAAAAGTTGCGGAGAGCGTTAGAGCAGAATACTGCTGGGGAAGGCGAGAGGCGTGTGTACATTTACCTGCCAAGTCCCACAGACCATACTCAGCATGTAACTGGAGAGGTGAGAAAAAAAAAAACAGAGCATAGCTATTATAAAATATATTTAATTTATTTACACTTAATAATACACTGTAATAATTGAATTATTCATCTTCTTGTTTCAGAATGCAGGTTTCCTTCAAAGAATGGATCCTCGCCTAAGGGCACAAATTAAAGAACTGGTGGATGAAGGGGTGCGTGGAGTAAATGAGATGCGTCGACACCTTCGACATTACGTGACCAAAATCCTTTTTAAGGAGGGGCCTGTGCCATCAAGATCCAACAGAAGGTTCTTTCCCAGTAAAGTCGACTTAAGAAACACAATTTATGAGTGTGTAGTGAAAAACAGATATTCAAAGGTTGACCAAGAAAATTTGGACAAGAAAATCGAAGATTGGAAGCAAGAAAACCCTGAAGATTTCTTTATGTACCATCCTTATGTACAAGTGCAGACTGACTTTCAACAAAGCTGTGAGAATGGGGGTGATGATGAGGACGACTCAGAAGAAGTTGTAGAAGTAGACAGTGGAAAGGAGGGTCTTTTGTTTGTCCATCAAACTAAGTGGCAAAGAAGACTGTTAAATCGCTATGGAAATGAGCTAAGTCTGCTTGACGCCACCTATCGCACAACAAAATATGCCCTTCCATTGTTTTTCCTAGTTGTAAAAACCAATGTGGACTATCAGGTTGTTGGCAGTTTTGTGTTACAAAGTGAAGCATGCACTGAAATCGAGAAAGCCCTGAAAGTCATTTCAGAGTGGAACCCTGACTGGTCACCTAAATCCTTTCTGGTTGATTATAGTGAGGCTGAAATTGGTGCAGTGGAGCGGTTGTTTCCAGGTGAGAGAGTAGAAATAAAAAAAAAGCTATATGTTTTTAAATAAATGCTATTATGAGAATCACTGAAATTCACTTTTGTAAAAACCCTGGGCAAATCTTTCAACAATGAAAATACCCAATTTACTCTACCAGTAAGTGCCTCTGCTACTCAGGGGAGAGAGGGAAGAGGTCAGTGGTGTCAATTATAAAAGCAACCATGAAAGCCAAAAAGGCAAATCATGCTTTTCATATTCTTTACTTAAATTTGCTGAATGCTTTTGGTAAAGACAACCCTCTCATAACAATACAATTCAAGGTATTAAATTTAATAATTCATTTTTTTACCTTAATTTGCAAAGGGCACATGATGTGAAAGGCAGTATAGACTGTAATTAATTTAGCAAAAATGCCTGTTTGGACACACTACTGACAGAACTGCTATTGACCGTGTTTGTTTTTAAGATTGCAAAGTGTATATATGTGACTTCCACCGGGAGCAGGCTTGGGAGAGGTGGCTCTCAAAAGGTGCCAATGGAGCAAGCCTATTCAAGAAAGAGATCCTGTGTCGTTTTCGACGAATTGCCCATGCTGCTACAGAAAACGAATACAAAAAGGCCCTTGCTAATTTACAGGAATGGGAGGCGTGGAAAAGGCCAGAGCTAAAAGCTTCTCAACTGTGGTTTCACAACACTTGGATACGGGAACACAAGGTACACAAGGTTTATTCCACATGCACTTTGCATTACCTACTGTAATATGAAACACAAAAAGGGAGCAATCCAAATTTGCATTGTGGTACATGCACCAATCAATAAATACTAATTATTTTTTGATTGGCACATGTGCCACAGGTGCAAATTGACAGCATTCCCTATTCCCAAACAAGATTTCAACAATATTATTGTTAAAATTTACTTTGTTGTCAAACCAACAATGAAAAGTAAACAAAAAAATATTACTTACTGGATATGATACAATATCCAGGTTATTGATTTAACCTAGGTAAAACTTAGGGTCCTTATAAGGGTTACAATTTAGATTGGAGTCATATCTTTAAAAAAAAATGGTGGTTCACTCAACGTTTCCTAAGTGGTGAGGTTTAGAATTCAAATCCTAGAAGTGTAAAAAGAAAAAAAAAATATTGCTACAATAGGTGATATACTTGGGAGAGGGGATAGTAGCTTCTACTTAGGTTAAAAGAAAATAATAGCCTAGGTTTAAAAAGGAATTACCTACATCATGTAGGTTGGAAGAAATGACCTAAGGCTAATTTTGACCTATAACAGAAACATAAACACCTTCGTGTACCAGGGTTACAAATTATTTTTATTTATTTCTGCAACAGTCAATCAAACCTGCAGTGATGTAAACAACATATTTTGTTTAACTGGTCATTTTTTGTGAAGATTAATGTTCCTTTTTCTTCCATTTTGTTTTAGCGGTGGGTGTGGGCATTCAAAAAAGACCATCTACTGTGTTCTGTGTGTACCACCAATGGAGTTGAAAGGCAGAACAAGTCCTTTAAACATGAGTACCTGGAAGGAAATAGAAATGCCAACCTTAGTACCATGCTGACGATTCTGGTTGATCAGTTCCTGCCAGACAAGTACACAAAGTAAGCTCATATGATATAAAAATGAATTATTCAGGCACTACTGTCAGTAAATTATGCCAGAAAATCACATACATGTGCAGGTATGTACTTTTTAATTATAAATTATATAGAGTCCCTTGCTTGGGCGAAAAGAGGTCAAGCATTGACAGTATCTGGTCAACCATTGATAGTATCCTGGAAGATATTTGTATCTCTCTGCCCCCCCCCCCCCCTCCTCTCCCCTCCCCAAACCAGAACAAGAATTCCTCTGTTCTCACCTTACTCACCTTATAAAGGAGTTTTCTCTACTCACCACTATCACGATGAGTAGAGAATTGCCTCTGGAGAATTACTGGAATGACAGTTACGATACCGGTATGATTAAATTTTTGTAGGTATGTTGATGAGAACACAAGGCGGTCCAAAAACTACAAAAGGTATGATGCAAAGATGCCACCTTACCTCTACAACAGACCGCGCCACATAGTACAGCACTGTTTGGACAAGACAGATTTAGCCAATGCAATCCCTGCTCACCATGTAATCTCTAAAGGTGATGGAAAATTTGAAGTGCACAGCCAAACACCCATGCTGAATGTATGGTATAAGGTGTCCTTTGGTGGACAAGATGCAACGCCATCATGCATGTGTGACGACTGGCAACGCACCCACCTTCCATGCAAACATATGCTTGCTATATTCAAACATAAGCCTGACTGGGGGTTTGAGTCACTGAGTGAGAAATACAGGAATTCTCCATTTTTTACACTTGATGAAGATGCCATCCTTCCAATTGATAACTTGCATGTAGAGCCAGCAGAGTTTTCCAAAGAAGAACCAGTGATAGTTGGTACTAAAGAAAGTCATTCCCAAGAGAGAGAAAACAACAAAGAAAATCTACCCTATCCCAAGAGATTTAACAAGACAGTGGCAGCACAGTGCAGAGATCTTATGAATCAAGCCAAGTCTCTTACATTCATAGTGGATGACCCTGATACACTTGAGCAGGTCAGAAAAACTCTTCAAAGGTGTGTTGTACTTATGAAGAATTCAGCGCCAAAGGCATATAATGGTCTTATTTTGGAACAGAATCAGGATCAGTCCACAAAACCTATACCAAGGGATGCACCAAAGGCTCAGTCCAAGAAAACATCCAAAACCACACACAATCGCCTACCATTAGCAAGACGCAAAAATAAATATTCAGGAAGAGTTGGGCAGGTAGCAACCAACTTAAAAGAGGGATGGCATGTGGACCCTTTTAAAGCAAGTGAGAATTCAAAACCCCCAAAAATGGATCTTGAGGTGGAAATAGTAGGAGACATTTTGCCAGAAGATTGCAATCTAACATCTTCAGCAGCATCTCCTCAAAGTCCACAACAAGTTACCGATGCAATCCTCAAAAATGATGAGTCTACCTCAAAACCTGCACTTGCAGATCCACCAACAGATCAACCTCTTAATCCACTAACAGATACATGTAAAGGCAGAGTCAACCAGAAGGGAAACAGCTTGAAACGACAGAAAGGTATGGAAGGCCACTGCCCTGTCCATTATAAAAAGGCCAAAATTGACCATCAGCCAGAAGTCATAGGAGATGACTTGCCAGAAGTTACTGGTAGTGCCAATCCATCAAAACAAGACAAGGAAAATATGATTATCATAGATGAAAACTCTCCAGATACTGCTGTGTGGATAAATCACAACGACCACATTACTAGAAGAAAAATTACACTTTATGCAGACAGTAAAAAACTTATTTTGAAGCCTAATGGGTGGCTACATGATTCAGAAGTAGAGGCTGCTCAAAATCTGTTGAAAATGAAGTTTCCCCTGGTTGATGGGTTGGAAGACCCAGCCATAGTTGGCAAATTGGTCACCCCTGCCACAAGTGAATTTGTACAAATTATCAATACTGGCGCACACTGGGTGTGTATCAGCACACTGTCCTGTCCTCCTGGTACTGTGAAAGTCTATGACAGCCTGTTCGGAAAACCCAGCATTAAAGCTATTCAGCATGCCTGCAGAATGTTGCATCACAAGGGGAAAACAGTGACAATCACCAATGAGAAAGTCCAAAAGCAGAAAGGCTCAAATGATTGTGCACTCTTTGCCATAGCCTTTGCAACTACTTTATGTAATGGTAAAAACCCCACCACGACACAATATGACCAGAGAGCCATGCGCAGTCACCTGGTGAGCTGTTTAGAAGCACTGGAAATGAAAGAGTTTCCAACAACAAAGAAGAGAGTGCCACTTGTTATTGTTCCAGTTGCTAGCAGGACTGTACCAATCTATTGCACATGTCGACTCCCAAATGACAACACTAAGTATGTTCTGTGTGATGGCAAATGCAGTGAATGGTACCATCCAGATTGTGCCAATATTCCTGACTCAGTTATCAATACTAACAAGAGGTGGATGTGTTTTGAATGCCGTCATAGGAAGAAATAGCTTTGTGGGCCGGTGAACAAGAGAAATCAGTAAAGAGAATTATATCTGGAATGTTTTTTTCAAAGAAATAGCTTTGTGGGCCGGTGAACAAGAGAAATCAGTAAAGAGAATTATATCTGGAATGTTTTTTTCAATGGATCAGACCAAAAAATCAAGAAAGGTCTAAATTGCTTTATATCAATAATAGTAAATATCACAAAAGTGAATGGTGCTTATCCTGGGTTCTGATAGAAATGACCTCCAAGCAGCTGAAGAGAAACAAATTGACTTCACTTGTTGTTTTGGCTAATAAAAATAATGTTTTCAGCCAGTTATTCAAGTTCTGTGTGTATCAGTGCTGGAAATAATTTTTCTTTCTTAAAAGGACATGTGTCCTTCCAAACTTTTATTTTGAACGGACCTATTAGAAAATTGGTATGACCTCAATTCCCATTTCAAATCAGACACGTTAAAATTTTCCAAGACGTAGTCACGTAAGTTCTCGGACATCATGTCCAAACATATTGCAAAATTCGCTGGACATTTTGGCATATAATATTTTGACCGACAGTAATTTCCAACAAGTTGTATATACAGTACTTAAACAATTATTCACCTCAGTGTCTGTGAAATGTAGTGGATACGTTTACGACGTTTGGTATTCGTCAGTGTCAAAACATAACTTTAGAATGAAATGTGTCCTTCTATTTCTGGTGTTGACTGTATTATTTTGGTTTGTGATGTCAAGGGAGAAAACTCTCCCTATTTGTAAATTAGCCTTATTTTAATAAATAAAGGAAGTGTCCAACAAAGTGATTTTTGAACGATTTCATTTTATCATTTGTACCAAAATTTTGTGATGCTGCCCAGTAGCGAAAGCAAATACATGACTTTTTCCCTTTTCAAAGGTGTGCATTTTGTTGACTTCTTTAGCTTTTACTAAATGCAAAATGCTTCTAAATGTGGTGAACATGTCACACAGGTAGATTCAAATACCCCAGTTTTCCTAACCCTCAGCTAAAAGCTGAATATGTAATAAAAAACCCTAAAATTAAAGGGCCCTCTGATCTATGCCACAGAGGAGATAGATCAGAGGGCCCTTTTCTCAAGGAAACATAACAAAAACAATTCCCTTCATCGACCTACCTTGTGATGCCGTCTTACTGATCAAAATTGGTCCTCCATATAAACAAGAGCTAATAAGAAGTGTAAAACAAGAAAGAATAAAATGACTTCATTGAAATCGCTCGAGTTTTCTTAGAAAACACAACTTCAGTGCGTCGCCATTTTGTTCTTGCCGACGACAGTTCCACGAAGATGATCTCGGCGATCGTGATACTCGGTTCCAGTCTCACGGTTGAAGAAGGGCCCTCTCGTCTATCCCTTCAAGTGCGTACCGTTGATGCCCACTTTTCTGAGCCCGCCTACCCACAATGCCGCGCGATCCAACAGGAAGTCCAGAACTCCTGACGCATGTATCACACAAATAAATGCAAAATCATACAAAATGGCGTCAGCCTAGCGTGCCAACGCAGACGTATATATTTTCCCGACGTGGCTTGTGTTCTTCTTGTTCAGAGCTGATCAAAATACAGCTTTATAGAGTTAAATAATGAAAGAATACTCACCTACGGAAGAAATATGTGACCTCTCACGCGAAATGAACGCACGGCAAGCGAACGCACAGCAAGCGAACGGATAGCCAAGCCGTTCGAAACGGAACAGCTGAACGGATGCACGGATGAAGAAAATTTTTGAATGGATGCAGTCAAATGGATACACGGATGAAGAAAATTCTTGAACGGATGCAGTCAAACGAATACACGGATTAAGAAAATTTTTGAAAAGATGAGTCAAACGGATACACGGCTGACGAAAATTTTTGAACGGATGCAGTCAAACGGATACACGGCTGACGAAAATGTTTGAAAATGTTTGTTTTTGCTTCTGTGTTTTCACTGCGCGCGATTTGTTATGAAGCAAAGGAAAGACCGCTTTTGTTTACAATATTGTCTTGCGAAGCGAAATCGTAGTACAGAAATTCGACAAGAATTTTCCCTTTGTTACCTCTATGATTTCACTGCGCGCGACTTGTTACAAAGCAAAGGAAAGACCGCTTTTGTTTAGAATTTTCTTGCAAAGCGTTATCAAAGTAAAGATACTCTGAAAGATTTCTTCGCTTTCAATTATGCTTTTACTGCGCGAGACTGATAATGAAGGAAGAAAAGACCGCTTTTGTTAAGAACTGTTTAGCGAAGCGAAATCATAGAACAGAAACAGAAACAGATACAACGAATTATTTTGGCTATAACATTTAACACAGAAAGGATCGAAATTCAACAGTTTTAATTGATAGATGGAGAGTATTTCGTTTCTAACTTGATGAACAGGGGCATGTGTTTACATGACCAGATGACAGGCAGCGAGAGTCCCACGGGAGATACCAACCACTACAAGCGTTTGAAAAGGTCAAACCGTGACTACCTTCTTCCAAGTTGTTGAATATTCAAGTCTTAAATAAAACGTATACCGAGAAACAAATGTAATGAAAGCCAAGATGCCTATTCAGCAGAACACGTACCGTGACAATTCACTCTAGGTTTGTCAACAAATTCGCTTGTATCAAATTATTTACATTTTTTGACTCGCATGACTCCCGCCAAGGCGAACCGATTGACTTTTTGAACGAATAGCTCGTCAGCCGTTCGACAGGATGACAATTATTTTTTCGAACAGATGACAATTTTTTTCGCACGGATGCCAATTTTTTTCGCACGGATAGCCCAAGCCGTTTGAACGGATGCAGATTTTTTTCGAAAGAATAGCCCGAGCCGTTCGAACGGATGCAAATTTTTTTCGCACGGATAGCCCGAGCCGTTCGAACGGATGCAAATTTTTTTCGCACGGATAGCCCAAGCCGTTCGAACGGATTTCTAATCCGTTCGAACGGCTAATGCACGGCATACGAACGGCTATCCGTGCGAAAACGGCAAATCGTAAGGAACGTTTTCGCGTGAGAGGTCACATATGCTATACAGAGGGTCGTACAGGGGTATTCGTTTTAGACAATCTCTTCACAAATCCAATTCATTCATGAGCTGGCTCACAGGAGCCTTTGATTTAATAGTCGTGTCAAACAGTTAGAAACAGGCCAAAAAAGCTAACATGATAACAGAGTTAGGAAATTTACTTCACTGAACAAAAGAAGCGTTCTTACGCTGCTAGCTTACAAAATAATTAAAAATTCAGTGAAAATTTTTTTCTTCCCTGTTGTTTCCAGTGAATCTTTTAGCCAGCATTGTTTTAGAAATACGAAATACGAAGAGCATTTTTTGTTGTTATGTCAAATTGTTTTTTTTCTTCGAACTTGTGAGACAAGCATCCGACCTGTCTGATTTCTAATGGGAACATACGAAATAAATAATTTATACGTGCTTTAGTCTGATCTCATAAATGAAAATCTACCTTTACAGTTAGCAGCATATTGATGATTATAAGTTCATTTATTTTCAGCTAGATTTAAATAGTTTTGCTACTTAAATTAACTGACATATTTAAAATCCTGTTTGAATTAAATTCAACAATTTATCTAAGTATAGAGTTCTAGCCATGTATTTTTTTATTTGGTTGCTTAGTTAGTTAGTGAGATATAAATTATTTCAGTAATCTTATTTTTTTTTTATAATCTTTTCATAGAATGCCGAAAATGAAATGGTCAGTTACACATGACACCATATTTGGTCGCGAACTCTTAAGCTGGGAGTTGTGGAAGTATCGCTCAGGCACAAGAGAGCGCGGAAACTGTTTAGAGGAAATATGTAACATTCTAAATAATATCAAGGAGCCCCATTTTAGCGTTTCGCAGAAGAGTCTGAGGGACCGCTTGAAAATTCTGGAAAGGGACTCTAAGGCCAGGAGGAGAGAGGCCGAGAGGGGGTCGGGAATTTCCCAAAAATACCGTGAAATAGATCAGATCATGGAAGACTATCTGGAGAGAAGAGACGAGGAAGAGGCTAAGGTGACGAAAGAATCATCTGAGGAGCGAACCAAAGAGATTCAAGATAAGGCAACAGGGGAAGAGATGAGAAAGAGGGCCATGGAGCTGCTAGCGCAGACTAAAGAGCGAAATGGAAAGGATGAGCCGCGAAAAAAACGCAAAAAAAAACAATGACACGCTCGACTAACTAAGGGAGGCAGCAGAGAGGGAAACTCAGTTAAGGCAAGATGAGCTAGAGATAAAGAAGAAGCAAGAAGAAGCCGCCATAACTACTCAGCAGGCACTGCTCACTCAGCTGCGAGATCAACAGCAGTTGCAGATGCAGCAGCAACAGCAGTTTATGCAAATGATGCAGATGATGCTCAACAGCCAGCAAACGCAATCACAGGCAATTATTGAACTTCTTAAGAAAGGACAATAGTTTCCGAAACGGTTGTTGTTGCAGTAAAAGCTTTTTGTGCTTGTTAGAATTCGAACATAGCTGTTTTTTATCATTCCTTAATTTTTTTTACTCCCAAGCTCCGTTTTCTTGTTGTCAGAAAGCCTGGGCAGACTTAATAAAAGGTTAACTTATTGATCAAATATGATCTATATTAGTATGTACAATGTTGATATATTAGCTTTTGAGTATGTCCGCATTGCGTGCCTGCATGCCATTCATCCATGATACTTTGTGGTCGTAGTCGACCATGTGCTCGTTTTTGTAAACTGGTTCATGTTTTTCATTAAACCGTTCGTTTGAGTTCTTTTCTTCGCCTCTTAATCCGCTTTCGAAGTAATCAACATGGTGACAGCGTCGGGATTCAGTTAAGCGAATGGCTACGTTAGAATCCGGACAGTTCAGAATTCCAGCCCCGCTAGAGGTGAATTCGGGAAACGTATCCGAAAATTACAAGCGATGGAAGAGGCAAATGGAGGTTTATTTGGCCGCTTCTGGTGCATCTGCGAAGGATGATAAGGTACAAACGGCGATTATTTTGAATTGTGCAGGTCCCCAAGTGTTAGAAGTGTATGATAATATCGTGTGGGAAGATCCCGATGATAAGCATAAGCCCGTTAAAGTGCTGGAAGCCTTAGAAAATTACTGTAATCCGAGAGACAATGAAGTCCTCGAGTCGCATAGGTTTTGGAACACTCCATACCAAGAGCCGTTTGACAAATTCCTCACGGAGCTCAAGACGAGAGCAGCGTCCTGCAACTTCCAGGAAAAAGACAGGATGATTAGAGACAAGATTGTGTTTACTGTGACTGGAAAACTTCAAGAGTTACTTCTTAGGGTGGATGTCTTAACCCTTGAGAAAGCTGTGAAAGTCTGCAGGGCTTACGAACAGTCAAACAGACAAGTCAAGGAGTTTAGAGACAGCTCATACAGCTCAAGTTCAGCAACAAAGGTGAACAAAGTGTCCCAGAAACTCCCCCGCACTAAGAAATCTGAAGGTGGTAACAGACACAAAAAGAAAGACAGTGAAGGTATGAAAGTTAACTGTAATTTCTGTGGTTTCGAGCATGAGAGAAACAAAGAGAAATGTCCTGCATGGTGAAAGACATGTGACAGGTGTAAAGGTCGAAACCATTTCAAGGCCAAATGCAAGAAAGTACATGCAGTGACCCATTTCCAAGATGATAGTTGTGATTATGTTGATCAGTGGCTCATGGCTGTAAGCCACAAGGAAGGGAGTGTTAATGCCACTTTGACTGTAAATGAACGTGATGTCCAATTCCAACTTGATAGTGCAGCTGACGTGAACACTATTTGTCAGAAACATGTAAGGAAGCACCAAGCATTTCCAACAAAAGTTCGTCTGAACATGTGGAACAAATCGGACATGAAACCTCTGGGGGAAACTGTCCTAAAAGTTGTGAATCCTCGCACTGGGGCAGAGTCCGAAGTGAAGTTCATCGTGGTACCTAATGGTTTGACTAACCTGCTAGGCCTTAAAACCATTCAGGAACTTGGTTTCATAACCATCAATGAGGAATGTTTCATTTCTCAGATCAAGACCCCTCAACTTGGTGATCTGGGAGAAGCTACTCTCAGGATTGATGAAAATGCTCAACCCAAAGTGCTTCGATGTAGGAAAATTCCCCTTGCTATTGAAGATGCTGTCAAAGAAGAATTGGAACGACTGGTAGAAAAGGATGTGCTTGTTCCTGTGACGGAACCAACCGAGTGGGTCAGCCAAATGGCTGTTGTACACAAGCCCAGTGGCAAGCTACGCATATGCATTGACCCGCAACCGTTAAATGCAGCACTCAAGCGTGAATATTACAAACTGCCAGTACTTGACGATGTACTTCCCAAACTCAAGAATGCCAAAGTTTTCAGTAAGCTTGATGTGCGAGAGGCTTATTGGCATGTCAGACTAGACGAAGAGTCAAGTAAACTGACCACAATGATCACCCCTTTTGGTCGCTACCGATGGAAGAGACTCCCGTTTGGACTCAAGGTATCAAGCGAAATCTTCCAACGTAAGTTTGATGAGGCTTTAGGTGGTCTAGAAGGTGTGTTCAGTGTCGTTGATGATGTAGTCATTGCTGGGTGTGGCCAAACAGTGGAAGAAGCTCAAAGTGACAATCAGCGGAAACTGACTGAGACCTTGAAGAGGTGTAGTGAGAAGAACATTACCCTGAATGAAGACAAGCAGCAGACTGGTTTAACTGAGATCACCTTCCATGGTCACAAAATCACAAAGGACGGTGTGAAAGTTGATGAGGCTAAAGTGCAAGCTATCCATGATATGCCCGCACCTACTGATGTAGCAGGTGTGAAACGTCTTTGTGGTATGGCACAATACATGTCTAGATTCCTGCCAGATCTTGCAGAAATGCTTGAACCAATCCGTGCTCTAACACGGAAGAACACTCCGTTCGTGTGGTCCACAGAATGTGAGAGTGCTTTTGTTGCACTAAAGAGTAGCCTGTCAGAATCACCATGTCTAGCCTATTTTGATGCCTCTAAGGAAGTTGTGATCCAAGTGGACAGTAGCAAACATGGCATCGGCGCAGTTCTGCTTCAAGAAGGTCGTCCCATAGAGTATGCTTCGCGAGCACTGACACCGTCGGAGAGAAACTGGGCGCAGATTGAGAAGGAAGCCCTATCTGTTCTGTATGGCCTTGAGAGATTTGACCAGTACACTTATGGCAGACCTGTGAAAGTTGAGAATGACCACAAACCCCTAGCGTCCATATTACGAAAGCCTTTGAGCCAAGCACCCAAGCGTCTTCAGGATATTATGATGCGATATCACAGATATGACATCAATTTTCAATTTGTCAAGGGTACTAACTTACTAATTGCCGACACACTGAGTAGAGCTCACCCAGATGATAGTGGTGATGACCAGGGTGACCGAGCTCGAATCATGAATGTCAATGCTTTTGGTGACATCCCAGACAAACGACTTGATGAGATACGTGAAGCAACCGCATGTGACGCTGGTCTCCAAACTGTGATGAAGTTAGTGTTGGAAGGATGGCCTGAGAATAAGCGTGGAATTCCTGTGTGTGCACTACCGTACTTTGATGTACGTCACTGTTTAAGTGTTGTGGATGAAATTCTGGTGAAAGGAGACGCAGTTGTAATTCCCATGGCTCTGAGACCTTCAATCAAGAAAAGACTACACAGTGCCCACCTAGGCCGTGACAGTATGCTGCGTCGAGCCAGAGGAACAGTGTATTGGCCCAGCATGGCCAGTGACATTAAGCAAATAGCTGATGTGTGTGAAACTTGCCAAGAAATGAAGCCGCAGAACCCACCAGAACCTCTAAAGCAGCCAGTGATGGTGACGAACCATGGCAGAAGATTGGTCTTGACTTATTTGAAATCGCAGGAAAGCACTATTTGGCAGTGGTAGATTACTACACCAATTTCATCGAGATTGATTTGCTTACAGCAATGACGAGTGCACGAGTTGTAGCATTGCTCAAGAAGCATTGTGCCCGGTATGGCATACCGAGAATGATTGTGTCGGATGGAGGTTCTCAGTTTACCTCGCAGGAGTTCGGTTCATTTGTAGAGAACTGGGGTATAGCTCATGTTACCTCATCACCAATGCATCAGAGGGCAAATGGCAAAGCAGAATCTGCCGTCAAAATCATGAAATCTCTTCTTCAGAAAACTCACAAGGAAGGAGGTGACCCTTATGAAGCAATATTAGAACAAAGAAACACTCCTCGGCAAGACACCGGTCGTAGTCCAGCAGAAATGATGTTCAATAGAAGAACACGTAGTTTCCTGCCTAGTATAAGCAGTGGCCCAAAGGACACCTGTGTGAAAGAGAAACGTGATGCACGCAAGCGCAGTGTGAAGAAATCTCACGACCGGAAGTCCCGAAAACTCTCAGAAATAGATGTTGGTCAATCAGTATTCTTTCAGCACTCTGAAGGGCGAAACTGGAAATTAGGCAAAGTTACTGACATTCTGGGTCCTAACACCTATCAAGTCAGTGGTCCTGATGGTGGAATGTACAGAAGAAATCGTGTGCATATGAGACCTACCAAAGTGACCAGTCCCCTGTGGTTTTGCCTCATATTCCTGATGTGACTCCATTGGCACTACCAGAGCAATCTCCGCAAATAAGTAAACCACCCATGGATCCTCCAGGAGAGACCAGCCAACCAGGTGGTGTTGAGAAGATTGTACTTATGAACAGTCCTGGACATTCACTAAGTGCAAACCGACCAAGGCGCGAAGTCCGACTGCCAATCCGTTTCAAAGATTATGTGATCAAGTAGAAACTTTGAGACTCTGAAACTGTTATACTGACATTGTGTATCAAGTTTTACAAGTTTTCCGAAAGAAAGGGGGATGTTGATATATTAGCTTTTGAGTATGTCCGCATTGCGTGCCTGCATGCCATTCATCCATGATACTTTGTGGTCGTAGTCGACCATGTGCTCGTTTTTGTAAACTGGTTCATGTTTTTCATTAAACCGTTCGTTCGAGTTCTTTTCTTCGCCTCTTAATCCGCTTTCGAAGTAATCAACATACACTGTACAGGGTCCAAAACTTGTAGCCACGCAGGTTTGTAGAGGAATGAAACCAGTTGACTTTTTACAGAATGAGACTTGTGTTGAATGAAATAAATGAAAAAAAAAAAAAAAAAACGTGGAGACGATTTACTACACCAAATCTGAATGGCTGATTCACTTACCCACAAGTCAAGGCGTGAGCACATAGCACAAACATACAATCAATAGCTTTAGTGAGCTGCTCTGAGATTTTATAATGCCCCTGCTTGTGTCAATTTACGGACATTTTACAATGCAAGTGCTTTTGTCAATTTACTGAGATTTTGTTAGGAAAGCTTAACTCAAGAATATCTCTGTAAATTTACAGACATTCTACAGAGATTTTGTTAAGTCTGTAAATTTTTCAATATTTCTTCGTTTTTTTTAGCATAATTAAATCACAAACATCTTATAAACATTAAGAAAATGAAGTATCACAAAATCTTAATAAAATGTCGGCAAAAACTGATTTTACAGACATTTTGTTATTCCGTTTGAAAAGTAGCGAAGATATGAACTGTCATAAAATGTCCGTAAATTTAAATGAAATGATTTACAGACATTTTATGATCTCTGTAAATGATCCAGATTTTCCAGTGTCTTCAAATGTTTTAACAGAACTACTACGTTGTGTTCTATTCTGACTTTGACAACTTGCACATTTTTTAAAGCATATTAAGCGCCCCGAGTGCTTTTGTTGTGTAACTACGGTATTACAACGCCTCTTAAGAACGTTACATCACATAAAGTACTCTTCTAGAGTTGGAGGATCAAGACCAAAATATTCCGAGGTAACAGAACCATACAAAATGCTTCGTGCGTTCTGCATTAATGCACAAGTGACATACATTTTTCCTACAGCACTCAATCCTATTTTAAGGTTCTTTTTTAAATCTAAGAATTTAAAATAATTAACAATGTCTCCGAATATCCACTCCACGGAAGAGCGGACTTTGCTCATCGACTTGTTAAAATCTTGTTGAGCCGGGGTCAAGACTGCACCCGTGTAGGGCCTTTGAAGATGTGCTCGTATCGGATAGGCGGGGTCACCGTACACACAAAGGGGGAGGCCAGTTACGGGGGAGTTGGAAAACGTCTGCAGGTCTTGTAAGAATCCTGAAGCAGCTAGCATGAAACTGTCATGGCGTCTTCCCTCCACTGGGCCAAATAGATTGCCCACTAATCCATTAGGCAAAGCGACAGCCTGAAACTTAATGGAGTGCACACGTTTATGGCCATTGTAGATGGCTCGCTGATTTTCGTTAGGTCTACAAACTGGACGTACAGTTCCATCTACGAACCCCCAGCAGTTATCTAGAGCACCTTCTGCCTGTTGAATGGCCTCAGCATACTGGAGAAGCTTGGCAGGGGCGAGCAAATCGTGATTATATCTTGTAAGGAGATGATGCCACCGACCGTAAATCAAGTCCATTATGTGGTTTGTTATGATGGAAAGCTCAGGAACAGGTCTGGCAAAATGGTAAACCAAATCTCCATATCGACAAGGATAGGCAAAGCGCCTGAGATACATGCATAATGCTGGTACCGAAGATATAACTAGACCATTGTAAGTGGTTATCTCGTCAGGTAGCTGAAGTTGTTCAGCAAGTTTATAAATGTCCTCTTTATAAAAACGAAACTCGGCCTTGCATTCGTCATTTGTTTTCTCGTCTAAGTCGAACCTTTCGTAGTTCCAGTACGGAAACTCTGGATTTGTTGACTTGTGAGCATCGTATAAAAGTAAAAATTCTTGCTCATTTATAAAGCTCTTGCCATAGGCGTAAGCAATGCAAGTTCTTGTTTCTCTAAACCTGGGCATTTTTATTTTAACAACCCGGCTCTTGATGGAAAAAAATAAACAAACTTCAGAAAAGGCGGGAAAAATTGCGCGCGCGTACCAGCGTCGTCGTCTGCAAATCGTAAAGTTAGATTTCTTCAGAACGGCGACGCTGGACTATGACGTGACCTAACGGCGCCGTCGTACGAACGTCGTCAATTCGTAAGCTCCCTAAAATTTCGAATCCAACGCGTCTTACATATTCACCAATCATCTTTCAAAAAATGTGTTTAATGGAATTGTCCTAATTAAATGATATATCTGATCATCTTCTCGTCTTTGCGTGTTTTCATGATGAAATTACACCACAAGTTGGAGTAAAGAAAATTTTCAAGCGATCTTTTAATGAAGACAGCATTACGAAATTCAATGATTCTTTTTCTCACACACATTGGTTCGATTTTCGCAACGGGTATTACCCAAATGAATCTTACAACGGCTTTATCAACGAATATTCCAGACTTTTCAACGTCTGCTTCCCATTGAGGGCCATTACAAGTAGACAGTTAAATAAACTCGGCTCCCCTTGGTTAACACTTGGCCTCCTCAAATCTATTAAGGAAGACGAATAGACTCTACAAACGATTAATCCAGTCCTCTAACAGATCCTGTGAATCGCAATATAAAGCATACAAAAACAAACTAAATCATTTAATCCGCGTTGTCATGCGCTCATATTATGACAATCAGTTTGAGAGTGCGAAAAAAGATCTTAGACAACTTGACTTGAGGGGGGCGTAAGGGGGGTCCGAAAACCTCAAAACTGCACAGAAATACGCCAAAAACCGCAAACCGCATCGCATTTTTTCCCGAATACCGAAACCGCACGTACATGGAGGCCACAATATGAAAGCTGACGTCAGCAAGACTTGTGATACATCCTGATAACATTGTACGTTAATATTAAACATATCATTATAGCGCTAACGGTATATTGTACTACACTATTATATTCTATTTACTACTAACCAAATGCCAAGTATGTGGGTCGTGTACTTGAAAGAGTACTGATATCTCCCTTGACTTTGAAAAACTCTGTCACTGATCCTGTACGCGTTGCATTGATTACCTTGCACGACCCTGTGCGACCTCGACGACCTCAGTTGCCATCGTCGCGCATTGAATAATCAAAGAAACGAGAACACGAGGCTGTACGGCTGTACGAGCTAACATCCAGCATGGAATTTCACGAAGTCGAAGCATCATTGGCCAAATCGACCAAAATGGTTAATCACATTAACTATTAACTGGAAAACGCTGTGATTGCAAACCACAGAGTTAAACTGTAAGCTGATATAATAAACCCTGATGCGTTGTAAAACAAAACACTTGGCTCGCGCTTGCAAAACAACCGGATGCCCACCGCCTGCCGACCGTTCTAAAGAGTGTTATCATCGCAGACATTTTTATTTTTCACCGAAAACCGCGACTTAAGTGTTGCAATAACCGCCAACCGCTTGGTGTCTTGAAACCGCAATACCGCGAGTTAAAATGAAAATCACCGCAAAACCGCACCAAAAACTGAATACAAAACCGCATCACCGCAAACCCTTACGCCCCCCTCTGACTTGGAAACTGTTGCACGAAGTTATCAACAAACGAAAGAGTAAGTCCCCTCTCAGCCCTCGTCATTTAAGTCAGTGAACGGTACTATAACGGATCCCGCTGAGATTGCTGATAAATGTTGCAAATATTTCACTAATATTGGTCCTAATTTGGCAAATTCTATACCCACAGTTAATTGTTCTTTTCGTTCTTTCCTCACTGGCAACAACAACTTACCTATCACCCTAATTCCAACCACTAAAAATGAACTGGAAGATATCTGCAGTTCATTTGCATTGAGGAAAGCCCCGGGCTATGACAACATCCAAATGCACGTGAGCAAAAATTCTTTTCAATTCATTTCTTCACCTCTGATGGACACTATCAATCTTTCCCAGTCTAAAGGTATTTTTCCGGATAAACTGAAAATTGCCGAAGTGATTCCCATCTCAGTATAAAGCAGACGATCTCGGACTATTAGTGAATTATAGACCAATTTCTTTATTACCAAATTTTTCGAAAGAGTTATGTATAACAGGATAATAGAATTTGTTAAAAAATACGAAATATAATATTGTTATCAGTTTGGCTTTCGGAAAAATTATTAAACTTCATTTGCATTAACTCATCTTATCTCATTTCCTCCGCAACTGATCGACATGAAACTACTGCAGGGGTGTTTTAGATCTTTCTAAAGCATTTGACACTCTTAACCACCAAATTCTGTTTTTCAAGCTGGAACATTATGGTATCCGTGGTGTGGCTCTGCAGTGGATTAATAGCTATTTTTCTTGCCGCCAACAAATTGTTCAATTCTATTTAGCCCGTTCCTCAGTGCAGACCATCAAATGTGGCGTCCCTCAAGGTTCTATTTTGGGTCCTTTATTTTTTCTACTATATATAAATGATCTTCCTAACGGCTCTAAATTAACTCAGCCCTTACCTTTTACTGACAACACAAGTATTTTTCATTCTAACTCTGGCCTCATTTAGTTGCAATGTATTTTAAATTATAAATTGTGTAACCACGGCATGCTCTCTGTCAATGTAAAAAAAAAAAACTTATGTCATCATTAAGTCGAGACAAAAGAAACTTAACTGTAATCTCTCTCTTTTTTTGGAAATTATTCTCTGGAACAGACTATAACGTAACTAAGTTTCTAGGAATGTACGTGGACGAGCAACATACTTGGAAACACCACATTAGCTATGTCTCTAAACAGATCTCTAAGTCAGTTGGTATAATATTCAGGGCCCGATTTTACCTATCAGAAAAAAAAAAACAAATATATTATCTCTGTACTACGCGTTAATTTATCCCTATATCACCTATTGTAACTCTTCTTGGTCGCCCACGTATGTGTCTAACTTAAGTAGGATTTTCATTCTGCAAAAGTGTGCTGTGCGAGCCATCACCAATTCCGATTATCAAGCAAATTCTGCTCAATTGTTTGCTAAATTGGGTATCCTTGATATTTTTCAAGTGAACTCATTTCAAATAGTCACGTTTTTGTTTTATTATCACAATCAAATGTTGCCTCCAATGTTCCTCAACTTCTTTGACACAAGTAGTGAAATTCACCAGAACGGCTGGATGTTACCGCCCTCACTTCTGTCGTACAAACATTAGGCAATTTACAATTCTCTATCAAGGTCCTATGATTTGGAATTCTCTCCCTACTTCAATTAGCTGTTCAGCAAGTTTTCTTACCTTCAAGAAAAAAATGTTAGAATTTTTATTGAAACAACCCTGAATCTGTTATCCCGCACTCACATAGCACCAAATTATACTCTTATATTATCCTTCGAGGTGGCCTCTGCTATAAGCATTGTGGTCTCCTGAGCTCTCCTCGCCACTAACTTAGGTGAATTAAAAGTAAATATTATGTTAATGGCAAATAAAATAAATGAATAAAAAAAGATAACGGAGCCTGGCGGAAGGAATCGGAGACAACGACGAGAATCCGCAGGATTGCGATTCTTTGCCGAAAAGGTCTATTGCTACTTACGGTCTTACACACATGACCACAAGGTAAGAAGCCCGTAGATACAAAGATGTTAATCATTCGTATTTACTTGTCGACGAAAGATAAAATCTGTGTTGTGTTGGAGCAAATAATGCCCCTGAGCTCTCAGCAAAGATCCTACAGCCTCTGTTCAGAGCCGTGTGGAGGAAGGGCAGGCATCTGATGACTGGACCGAAGGCATCATTGTAAGGATCCCTGAGCGACCGTGATAAGTAGCGCGGTATAACATTCTTGTGAGCCTTAAGCAATATCCTAGGCAAAACAATTATTGAGCGCATCTAAGACGCAGTTGAACAGCAGCTAAGGAAGGAACCGGCAGGTTGTCGCAAAGGAAGAGGTTGTGCTGATCACACTTTCACGCTAGGTAATATCATAGAGCACGGAATGGCAGAGGCAACTTTACATCAAGTTTGTAGACTTTCAAAATGCCTTCGATGATGTCCTGTGGCGCATCCTGCTAGCCTATGGAAGTCCACAACACACTGTCCATCTCATCAGAAGCTTCTACACAAAATTCACCTGGTATGCCTAATAAGTGGAACTACATTGTAGCCTCACGAAAAGAAAAGTGATGACTAGATTCTTAACACCACCAACCCGAAACCATTCAAAGTAGATGGAGAAGACCTCCCATGTACTAATTAGTTTACCTACTTAGGCAGCATCGACAGATATGATGGAGGAGCCGGCAATGACATCCATAACCAACTCAATAAAGCCAGGAACACCTTCAGGTTTCTCAACAACGTGTAACGGCTACCTCAGTACAACACCCACACCAAACATAAGATATACCAAAGCTGTGTCTTGTCGACGTTCCTATATGGATATGCGTTTTGGAAAAGCACAGGGAGTGACCTAGCAAAACTGTCCACCTTTTACACCAAAATCCGGCGGAGAACCTTCACATCATCTGCATGGTCTCGGACCATTTCTTACAGCGACTGCAGTGTGGCCAGGAGAATATGAATATCATCCTCATGCAAAGAAGCTGGAGATGGCTCGGTCATGTTGTCAGAAGCGAGAACGGTTCCATCAGCAAGACAGCCCTCCACGACCCTCCACTTGACACCTGAAGGTAGTTGTCGATGTGGAGACCTGTGAAGGCGGCAAAAAAGAACATTAAACACAGCTAGCGCTCCATTGAAAATCTGGCCAAGGACAGACAGAGTCCTTTGTTACTGGCCTTCATGGCAGTGAGTATAACGGGGAAGTAAGTAAGTAAGTAAATAAAAATTAACACAGCAAAAAATGCCGGACTGCTTATAACCGATAACATACTCTAAAATAATCACTTGTTTATGTAGAAGGACATTTCAATGATGCAAGCAATTAAGCAATGCGAGTGACTCGAAACGCTATTGTTTGGGACATTTAGTTTTAGTTCGATTTTTTTTTAAGCTCAACTCACTTTCATCTGAATTAGGATTACCAACTTCATCTTCATTTCTCGAGTTAACACTTGCAGAAAAGCAATCAGTACTACAATTAACAATCTTTCGATTTGGAACAATAATCTGACTATTGACTCTGAAGTGTTGTAAGGACTGAGCACAAGACTGGAGTGAGTCACTTCGACATTGTTAGGGGAAAGACAAATTTGGTTTTTCCTTCTACCAATTATGGCAGTTTCTTTCTTTTAGAAATTCACAGACATTGTTTCATGTTCAGTTACCCGTTGCAAGGAAACTTGTTATTCCATACGTTAATACGACCACTTATGGTCTTTATTTTTTCAGATACACTTCTGCAGACATGAGGTCATTAACGTCTTTGGATGATTTTAAAACTAAAATAAGTCAAATTTCCTTCGAACACCAAGGCAATTGTTACTTATGTAAATAGTAGTTTCATGTACTGTATTTTATATACGATTTTATTTTTATCTTTATAATCTAGACTATTTTATTATTTTTATTATTATATTTCCTTTCTTGGAGAAATTAGCTATAAAGCTGCTCTTGTAAATCCGAAGTGAAATAAATGTGATGTTATGACATGTTACAGTACAAGGACGCCTTACGCATTTAACATTGTTTCTTCCTTTTCTTTTCTTTTTTTTTTGTTCTTTTTTTTTTTTTTTTGAAATCGGGAAAATATCAGTGAAGTTGCCAGTTAATTGAGGTGAATAAATTAAATACTTTAAAATTAATGAATTTTAATTATCTTGTACATTCCACAATCTCCAGTTCCAGATGTCATTCCAAGAATAACTTGGGGAGTAGTAAGGGGGGTCACTCCGGGGCAAATACTGGCTCCTGATTGGTCGAGAGGATGTTACAATTGAGCTGAATGGAGCTGAATGAGAATTGTGCGTTGGAGGTGGTGGCACACGCGAATTGTTGCGAATTGTATTTTGGCGGGAAAAAAGCGCGGGAAGATGCGCGCGCGGGCGCGCGCGTGGGCGTCAGCGGTTTTTTTGGGTGGGGGTGCGCGCGCGCGGATAAGAAAAAAACTATATATAAGGGGGAGTGCAAAAAAAAAAAGAAAAGAAAAAAAATGGATGTGCTTGACAAAGGAGTGGATGTGTTGGCGGACTCGCTTCAGACGTTGAAATTGGACCAGTGGCAGGGAAGAGATTACGAGAAAGTAACAATGGAGATGGATGTGTATTTCTCTGAGTTGCAATGGATAACATGGGAATTACCAAAATTACCAGATTACCCAAAGGATTCATGCAATGTGTGGTTTTGGGCTGACAAAGGAAATGGAGAAGATTTTTACCAAGCGACATGGCACGGTGAACTATTACCCAAAGGAAGAAATAACAAAGGCAATTTGTTTAAGGACCGACAAAATGATGAGTGGATCCTGTGTGGCTTCATTCGTTCCATCAGTGGCAAGGACTTTCCTTTTGTTCTGACGGATATCAGATTGAATGTAAATTGATATCATTTTGGAAAAAAAAGAAACGAATAAAAAAACACAACAGTTTTTTAATCAATGTGTCAACTTTAATTTCTTTTCTCAACATGATTTTATAACAACAACAACAACAACTAACTTTTTAAGCAGCAAACTTGTCTAACATGTTAAGATAATGTTCCGTTCTTTTTGCAGGAGAACAGGAACAGACTGTTCTTCTTCTTCTATCTTGTTCGTGATGACGTGGGGTCCAACCACGATGACATCCGATTTGAAGGCTAAGAATTCTGGGGTGATGAATTTTTCGGGGATCATCCAGTCGTTGTAGAAGAATCGGGTGTTGTCGTTGACTTGTCGTGTCACCAATTCGTTTCTGTTGTAACGAGCGACTTTCCCGGGTTTTTTCCCGGGTCTCGTTTGGGTTTTCTTTTTTCATTTTCTTTGGGTAGCATGAGATTCCCATCAAACCGTCTGGGTTTACCATCGACCTCCATGACAACGATTTTGTTGGAGCAGGATAATGTAGTCTGACGTGCTTTTCTTTTTCTTTCTTGTGGTGGTGCTGATGTCACTGGTCTGGCTGGTGATTTGTCGATGTTTCTACCGGCATTGTATTGGATCGTTTTGGAGTTGGGATATTCGTCAGCCCACTGGAAGTAGTTGCATGGACCATCTTTTATTTTGCGGTTGGCACATTTGAAGAAAGGTCTGTTAAAGTTGTTTTCCGTGCCAGCCAACACCATGGTGGAGAAATCCCCGTGTTCGCATAAGGGTGGCAGAGCTTTGTACAATGGTTGTACTTTGTACAACAAGACGCTGCAGTAGTCATCCAATTTGTCCGTTCGGGTGAAGAAAGGACATCCGATGGAACATTTGGTGTAGCAGTCAAAGGGGAATTTTTTAGCATTGAATGTGGTCAGATTGTTTTGGCAAAAACCACAAAGTTGATGTGGTTGATGCGGTTCGACAGGTCCGTAGGAATACAATTGACAAAAAGTGGGAGGTTCAACAAAGATGCACATCGTTCGTGTTGTCGAGGAGAAATGATAATCCAACGGACTCGTTGCTTCTTTTTTATACGTTTGAAAAGAAAACCAGTTGTTTTCCTGTTTTTCTTGTTTTCATTAACCTGTATAAACCGGTTCCTTCCTGTTCTTGTTTCCTGTTTTTCTTGTTTGTTTTTTTAGTAGCGAATCCAACGTCGTTTCATTAACCTGTATATACCGGTTCCTTCCTGTTCTTTTTTCGTTTTGGATCTTGTCATAACAGGACTGAAAATCCGCCTGGATCGTGGTAATCTTGAAATAGCCTGTTTTCTTGAAGTGATGGTTGTGAGCGGAGTCGGTGGCATGACAAACGTTTCCAAATCATCTTGTTGTTGTTCCACCACAGGTGTAATGGGTAATGTTGCATCGTCTATGGTTGTTGTGATGGCGTCAGGAAGAGCCGCTGTACCCACGGGTGTGGCAAACGGAAGACGTCCTCTTCGCGGTTTCTTTTGGGGTCTGGGTCTGATAATACGTACGGCAGGTATCTGAATTCGGTATTGTGCCAACACAGCTTTGTAACGGTTCATGATGTTATCGTAAAGGGCCAGTTTTCTATCCAACGGAATGCTAGGATCATCGAGGATAGCTTTTATTTCGATGTCCATGTTAGCCAAGGAACGAATGAACGGAGATGTGTTGATTTTTTTTTCTTGTGCCATAGTCGAGAGGACATCCTCTGGCACGAGGGCCATACGTCTTGCACGAGCCATGGTGTTGTAGAAAATGTTACCAATATGACGTTATGTCTACGTTTATACTATATTATTCTCCTCGGGAATGTCTCACCGCTTCTTCGGCTGCTAAACCTACCAAGACCGGGGTTAGAATGGAAGCCAGTGTGACTAAAAATCCACCACGTTGATTTAAGATGCGTTTCCTTTGTTTGACGGATGCTTTTTTCTTGGCCAAGGATCTGATTTTTTTGGCTTCGCGTTTCAATTTCAAAAATACTGGACGTTTCAACGGAATGACTCCTTTTAACAAGTTCAAAGAGATTTCGCTCAACATATCGATTTGACCTTTGGTCGCTTTTTGGATGAGACGCTTACGTGCTGGCACTTTGGCACGTATAAAGCGCTGTAAAAAATCCGCGTTTCTTCCTAAACGTTCCATGCTTGAATGGTTGCAGTCAAGGTGTGTTTGTTGTTTTTGAACTCTCTGTTTTCTTGTTCTGGCTTGTTTTCTTCTTCTTCTTGGTAGTAGCGGTGGCAGAGGACGTTTTACGTTTTTTGACTGGTGGTCGTGCTGGTGGCGGTGGTGGTAGTGGTGGTAGTGGTGTGGCTACTGAGGAAGGGAATTCTTCGTCATCGTCTTCTTCTTGCTGACCTTGCAGGTATTCCCAATAGAGGAGTTCCTTGTACTTGCAAATTCTATCAGTCATGCGAGCTTCTAACCCGAAGATGGTGGTTAGAAGATTGATGCAGGAATTGGAGATGACATCCAATTCATCGAGGGTTGCCATTTTCAACAGCTCGAGTTGCTCGCTTTGACTGGGTAGCGTCAATAACGTGGTGAGCAACACGTTTTTAACGTTAACGTTAACGTTTTTAAGCTGACAGCTCTTTTCGTCGTTGTTATCTACTTGACACATCGTTGTGACTGATGCAAACGATCAAAACGTTTTTTGATTTATTGCGTTTGACGTGTAGAGACTCGCGTGACTCGAGGACATTGATTGGCTCCTTTGTAGGTGGTTTTGATGGTTCTTGTTTCGGTCACTGCAGCAATACGTCTTCCTCTCGCAGCATCGTCGGCTCGTTGTTGTAGATTTTGTACGGTTTGTTGAGTTCGTGGAGAAGCACGTACTCGTCGTACGCGTGTTCTGGCTGAAGCTGTCGCGGTACCTCGGGCTCCTGTCTCGGTTGGAGGAGGAGGACGTGTTTGACGACGAAGTCTTCGAATACGACGTTGTTGCCGTTGTTGTTGTATTCGCTGTCCTCGTCGTCGTCTTGGAGATGTTCTTCTTGGACTGATAGGTGTGGATGTTCTTATCAGAGGTGTAGCAGGTCGAGGTCCTGTCGGACCGGGTGAAATGGGAGTTGTGGGTGATGAAAAGCCTACACCTACATCTCCAATAGAACGTGCCGGTGATGGTCGAACTGGCGGAGCACCGGTCCGGGTGATAACGGAAGTTGTGCGTGATGACAATCCTACTCCTACATCTCCAATATTACGTGGCGGTGTTCGTAATGGTGTATATCGGGTGAACGAAGTGGTCCCGTTGGTGGGGTTCGTTTGTATCCGATACTTGGTTGTCGAGGTTGTAGAGGTCTTGTAGGTGGTGAAGCTAATCCTACACCGGTGGAAGAAATGTTTCTCAAGTGGGGCGGTGTCCCGGCAGGGGATCCAAATCCAAAGGTGCTAGCGAGAGAGGCTGTCAAAGGATCAAATCCTAGAGGAGGAGATACTTGTTGTTGTTGAGCACGGTTGACTGTCCCATCCCCAAACGCGTCACGAAAATATCGATTGGAATCGAATTCGTCACTGGTGGCTCGACTTGATTCCTGCATTTCCTCGACATAATTAAAATCAAAATCGAAATTGTCAACCCCTACGGTCAGCATACGCCCTTGTTCATCGGTAGGCCACCTTGTTGCCATGATGATGCAGTGGAAACAAATGATATTGATTAGTCTAACGTGACTTATTTATTTTCTTTGTAAATAATGGTCGGTCCTTCTAAAATGTCGGTGCGAAGACGTAGATCATCGGGAGACGATGGATGAAGATCAAACAAGAGGTAACCGTACGGTTTGTTCGTCGCATCGTGAAAACATTCCATGATGAAAGGGACACGCCCAGGATAAGCTTGATGTGCCAAGTTGCGAACACCCACCGCATCTCTTGGATTCTTGAAGGCCACCACATAATGCGTGTTGAGAGAAATGGTGCGCGCGTATTTGCCTGGTGGAAATAGATTTTGCGTCAAATAGATACAAGTCACATGGTTGTGATGAGATCCTCTAGTGAAGAGATCCAAAATGTGTTGATCCTCCCCGCAATCGCGCATCAAATCATCCAACACCAAAATACCAGGTCTTTGATGACGAGGAAATAACATGTGGATGTTTGAAGGGATGCCTTTATGAAAGTGAATCCCTTCTCGTTGCATTTCCTGAAAACACGGTTGAGGTTCTCCGTAACAGTAGACGATGCGTTTAGGGGCTCGGTCAAAAATCTGTCCGGCATGCCGTAATAATTATCTAGTGAACGTGGTTTTTCCGCTTTGGCTGGGTCCCGCAATGATCATGCTGCATGGTGTTTTAAACATGGGTTCGTCGTAAACGGATGACATGGTTGCACACATACAAATGAATCTTGTGTTCACCTTAAACTTTTTTTATTTTCTACAACGATTATTACAACATTGTTTTCTTGACACATTACATTGATTACAAGCCATGTCACGCATGGTTTGACGACAACGACGACGACGACGTGACAAATGATGTTTGATAAACGCTTCCACTTGCTTGTCGTTGGCTTGCTTATTGCTCGGGGTGAAACATTGTTCGATGGTTTTTAAACTTTTGCCTCTTGTTCGAAAATACAAATAATATAGGCAATAATAACCACACACGGATGAATTGAGGGACTGCAGGGTTTTCTTGCTGCGTATGGTTCTTTTGTTTTGGCCAAGTACTTGGTGAAAGCATCCGTGTAAAAAGTGGGCGGCAGTCCGTAGCTATCAAAAAATTCGTTTTGGGTCTTGTCTGGGAAATACATGGCAATCCAATGCTGTCCTGGTTGACTGGCAGGATCTGTATTGGCAATGAGAGAAGCGGGATACGTGCGGATTCGTTTGGGTAATCGATCGCTTGGAAACACACCCAGAAATGTCGAAGCAATGCACGGATCGCGCATAAGTAATATCTTCAATTCACCTTTTATGGTGACTTGTCCTCTGTACTCTGGATGCATGTGAAAGGCAGCCCCGCTTCCGTCTGTAGTTAAGTCCCACATGAACAGGGCAAATCCTTCAGCCCAATCATTTCGTTTTATTTGCAGACCATAGCCTCGGTGCATGGTTCCACCTCCTAACAGCAGTGAATTGTAACCATTCACATTACCATTGTCATCCAACTCAATAGCAGGGCTTCGATATTCTTCTCCATTGACTAACAGCTTCAATGATTTCAAACCATACAGCTGAAAATTAAAGGGGTTGCGATCTTTGTGACCCACGTAGGCATCGTTTCGTACCAACCCCACCACCACACGTCGGGGTATTTTGCCCAAGAACAGATCATTCTTCTGGAAGCTGGATTGTCCTGAAGCAATGTTGTAGGCTTGCACATCTCCTCTTTCCAAATGGTACAGAGCGGGTAAAGGGCGTGGTACCCCTCTTCCTGTCATGATGTTCAGGTGTCTCAGACGCACGGAATCACTGATTTTCACATAACGCACCATGAATTCACAATCTACGATTTTCAGTTTTTCTGTACCAGCTTCTGACATGAGACAAAAGGCTTCCGAGTTCATGTCAATGCGTATGTTAATGTCTACATTTCCCATCAGGTACTTGTCAGAGTGGAACAGAGCATGGGCAGGAGTGCCTTGCATTTGCAGGATCTTGCTTCCATCAATGAACAGTTGTCTTGCCACCAAGTTATCAACGTCAGCACCATTACTAGCGGGGGTTGTTTCTGTTAAGTCAAATTTTCCTGCTTCATCAATGTACCACAACACACAGGTCATGTACGATTCAGCGCTGTCGCTCGGATAGCTCAACAAATTTTCAATGTATGCTTTGTAGGCATACGTGTCATTTTGTTGAGTGACCAGGGTGTTGTTGAGCTTGATGGACATCTGCTTGATGATGCTGTGCATGAAATTGTTGACTGGGATGCTTTTCTTGTTATGAAGATCACCACCACCTTCTTTGGTGACTTTGACCTTGAATTTAATGTAACACTTGGACAGGTCAATGTAGTCGGGCGTTGTTTCGATGTTGAATTCAATGGGACTCCCACGCTGAATTCTTGCTTCGGGATGATACGGTTGCCAACGAGCACTTAGGACCGATGTGTCAGTAGGTGGTAACTCGAACAATTCCAAAGCAGAATTTCCACCATGCCCTGAGGCATAGTGTTTAGGACTTTGCTCTAAACTCATGATGATGTTGTCGTTGTCGTTTCCTGATCTCAAGTGATAGGTTTTTATAGCTAGAAGTCAATTTATCCGAGAATGTCTCTTCGTCGAGAACGACGTCACGTTTGGCGTCGCATCATTCGTAGTTGACGCATGAATCATCTTGCTTGGGGTGTTCCTTTCATCATTCTTTTTGCTCTTACACGTCTTCCTCCTGTTTGCAATGTTTTGCACTTTGGTTTCTTTCCGGCAACTCTTCGGCGCTTACTCGGCGGTGGGGCCGATTTCGTTCTTGTTTTACTCGGTGGTGCCAAAGCCGATTTTGCTTTGGCCATCAACTCTTGTTTGCTTTTTTGCAAGGTTTCTTTGGTTCTTTGTTTCGCCGCTGCCTTGAACCTTTTTCCTGCAATAACATCGCCACCAACAGCAACCCCGGTTTTCAGTGCTTTTTTCGCCGCTTGTTTGGCTACTCTTTTAGCCGTTCTCTTAGCGACGGGTGCCAGTTTCGAGGCCAAGGGTTTGACAGCCCGACCAATGCTACGGAATACAGCTCCTAAACCATGACCGCGTTGAGTACGCGGTACAGGGGCACCTCTGAATACGGTGATCGGACCTTCCTCATAGGAATGACGTAAGGTGGGGGATTCATAAAGTAGTCTTCTGAAGGGTAACGTGACCTGTCTACAGATGGTATGACTTGTCCTGGGGCATCCGTTATAAGGACACTTAATGAGGTAGTCGGTCTCTACTGAAATGTAACGTGACTTGGATAGCAGAGTCTACAAATGGAATTTCTTGTCCTGCGTCATCTGCTTTGAGGATACTGATAGAATTAATGTGTGTTTGAGACAAGTTGAAATACATGGGTATCACAAAATCTTGATTCACCACAGGTTCTTTTGAAATCGCCGAAACGACTCTCAGTAGATTCGCATTGATGTTGCCCACAGGATGAGGTTCCACGATATCCATATACACAAATAGGTTGCGAGGTTTGTACCGTGCCGTTTCACTCAAATTCACTTTGTGTTCAGGCATGAAGTGTGCGTGTGCAGTCATTTGTCGGGGTAACATGAGACGGTCTTGGGTCAAAAGGCTCTGCTATCACCATTTTTACCTTCAATGTATTGGTAACTTCTGAGACTCAGTTGGGGTGAAAGGAATCCAAGCACTTTAGCTAGAGGGATACTGAATCCCAATCTTGTTTTCTTCTTCAATTCAATCACGGTCACTGTTTCTGTTTCCGGATTATTTTCGATGGTCACGTAGTCGGCAAGGTTCACGCTGATTAGATTCGCAATACTGGTGAGTTCATCGTGAATGATCTGGAAAATTGCCCCAGACGTCGAGGCACCCTTTCTTCCTAGATGAAAATGATCGTTGTATAGGGGTTCATCATCATCATCATCTTGTATCACCACGTAGACAATGTAAGCACCTTCGTCTTCGGCATAGTGATTGACATAAATAAGATTGACGAGTGCCACGCTCCAGGATGCATCCATATAAAGTCTTTCGGGAAGTTCGATAGTATAGTTCCCCGGTCTGTTGGTTTGATCATTGGTTGTCGCGGTATTGCTCGGTAAAATCATGTAAAAGCTACCCTCAGTCACGGCGGTCATCGTTTTTTCCGGAAATGCAATGTCACTTGTACCACACCATGCAAAAATGGAATCGGTTTGCCTGTGTCTCCTCTTAAAAAGATCGTAATCGTGTTGAAGGATTTTAAACGGACGTCATGGTAGAAAAGATTAAAAAAATTCTCGTGAATGATTTGTCCCGGATCACCTCGGGGTGCTACCACACGTAAGATATTGGCACGTACATCTCCAAATAATATTCTATATCCGAATAAATGTAGATGGTTTGAAAAGAGATGGTTGTCAAAAACCATGCAAGCGGCTTATCGAGGGTGGTGGCCATCCAAAATTCATCCGTACCTTCGCGGTATTCTTCCCTTGTTTCGTCCACTCCCAACACCAGAAAAGTACTGTCAAACTCAGCTGTGTCGTAACCACTTTGAGGAAAATGACGCCTTGTCCAAGAAAGATAGGGGAAGGTCTGTTGAATTTCTAATTTCCTCATGAGATAGGGATTAATAGCCAGAATGGAAGGTCTCCTTATGGTAATGGCTGGATGATTATCTTCGTACGTAAAGGCGAACTCTCGATCTGACAATTCTTTGCCAAACTTGAATCTCAAAGCCCTTTCCATACCTTCAAACACATCTTTGACATTTCTGTAGTGTCCCTCGCCCACGTGAAGAGGAACCCACTTTTCATCACCATAAATATCAAGATTAAATCTTTTAGGTCTTCTCGAGCTACCAATTCTAGCAAAGAACAGACTCTCCGGTGTGTACCCTTCACCCATATTTACCCATGTATGTGGATAAACAATGCTAGCCAATGCCACTTGCCAGTCATCTCCGTGCAGATCGTAGGTGTTGGGTAAAACAATTTCAAAACTGGATGCATTGTTCTGCGGATAAATATCAGTACTTGCGTTGCTCCGGAGAAACAAGTAAAAATCGTCATTCATTCTTTTTTTTCCGAAAATGTAACGTGATCGTGACGACGCCTCCTTTAAATGCGATTGGTTCTCCTGTGTCGCCTCTTAAAAGGACTTCGATGGTGTTCAAACGGGTTAATCGAACACGGCTGTAATAGAGATTGCTAAAATTTTCATGAACAATCTCGTTCGGTTCTTCTCTTGGGGCAATCACACGAAGCACGTTGGCTTGTACATTTCCCACGATCTGTGTTTCCACCACATCCGAATAAATGTACATGGTTTGAAAACTGAGGCCTCCAGTACTACCATCTTTTGCACCGATAAACCAATGCACTATGTCATTCGAGCTGCTTTGAAATCTATAATCCGCAGAGTCAACCTGATCAGGTAGATCAGCGGCAGTGTAACTGTGATCCCATCCAAAAGCGGCATAATTGTAACCATCGGACTGACCGGTCTTGGGATTCCGAAAATCACCACCAAGGTAACGATATACAGGAGAAGTGTCGACATAACCAGGGCGTGTGAAATGTTCAAGTTCGAGAGCTTTGTACAGATATCTGTTAAAGGCCAATCCTGACATTTTTTTTTATTATCAATTCTGTATGACCATCCAGGTCTTTGATTTGCCATTCTTGATTGACCAGATCATCTCCAAATTCTTTTCGTAAGGCATTATCAACTCCTCTCATGACATCCCTTATCGTTTGGTAGCTACCTTCAGCCAAATAGACTGGCACCCAACCATTGTCGGAGCTCACTTTTCAACTCGTGCCACCTTTTGTGGTAGCAATGGCTATTAGCCAATGGTTCAGTCTTCCGATATTGAGCCACCGGCTGATCCTTCTGATTAGGACAACTTTCAAGATAAGTAATAAAAATCCTTTTTGAAGTAAGATGCTCAAAAAATCTAAACTTCAGCCCATGATGGCGAGTATTAGGGAATGGGGGATTCTGGCGCAAAAGGGCGTGGTCAATTTTTTTTACTTTTTAGGGGGACTGAACCGAGCTCGGCCAAAAAAATTAGGGTGTGGTCAGGGAAATGGTTTTTATGCATAATTAATTAGGGAGGGGTGAAAAAAAAATGAAAAATTATTTTGGGTGGAGTAGCGATTGGTATGTTTTGGAGAATGAGTGAGATGAAGGCAAAAATTAACGAGTTTGACTATGAATACAATTTTTTTACACAAAAGTATAAAATCAGAAAGATTGAATTGGAATATCTTAATGAAAAAAGACTGGGCGTCCATGGTTTTATAGAGTCAATCAAGGCAGATCTTTTATACAACATATCAAAGAATCGAGTTTTTTTTTATGATGATGATGAGATTGATTTTTTTATTGATTATAGAGATGATTGCTACCTTAGTTATTCCACTGATATAAAATTTGAGGTAGATGGTATATATACTGATAAATATGTTAGAGATTTATTAAAACGTGCCAATGACGATTATAATTCAGATTTGGAATGGATTGGTTATGATGGCCCTTATGTGATTGGACATAGTATTAATGATTTTATTATTAATTCATTTAAGGTCAAGATGACAATAAATGCTTATAAGATATTACATAAGAGTGATTCTTATAAAGACTTATATGATGACTTAATGCCTACAGCATGGCATCCAAGTCGAGCATGGGATTGGTGTTTTGATAATGAACATAAGGAAGATGCTGAGAAATTATGGAATGGTTTCTTGGATGATATAAATGTTATATAGAGAATATCTTTGAATATCTTTTGTAACATGGTTCGTGTTACAAAAGTATAAAAGTTAAATAAGGTGTTAAATAATATAGTGACTGGTTTAAGGATTATTATTTACTAACTCAATGATGTTATGGAGAATTTACCAGTAACAGAGTTGAGGTCAATAGCTAAAAAAGCTGGGGTAAATGCTAGTAAATTCAGAAAGGCTGAATTACTCGAGGTGTTATCAGATGTTCAACCCGAGAATTTAACAGTGAGGGCATTGAGAATCATAGCCAAGAAGATTGGTACACAAGGCTATGCTAAGATGCGTAAAACAGAACTCATAAATGTTGTTGGATCCACACAAATATCTCAAACTAATATTCCAATTTCTGGCCCAATTAGATCCATAATAACAAAGCCTGCTCGCGCCTCATATAGGAGGGTCATTGATTTGGCTAAGAATGAAATTAATAAGACCATAGATTGGATAGGATCTAACGTTACAGACCCAATTAAGAGGGCTGTTACTAAGAGATTAAGAAATCTTAAGAAAAAGGTAACTAGTATTTTCAAGGAGAAACCTGACTACTTTATCCCTGAAAAACATGAAACGGCTCTGAAAGGGTTTCTGAAGACCTATATAGTAAAGGGTAGAAGTGGTTATGATCCAACTTCATTCCTCAGTAATGTTAGATCACAATTCTATGTTTTGATGCGTAAACAGAAGAAGCCATTCAAGTTGAAGTGTATTTTTTCATGTGGCTTCGTAAGGAGGAATAACCAGAATAATCGTGTTATTGAGCGGAGTGAAGGTCATTTTCATTCAGAGATGGAGACAGTAACAGTTTTAACAAATACATTTACTATGTTTGATAGAATCACAGCTAGACTGATTGAATTGGTGCAAAAATATGAGAACGAGCGTTCTGGATGGGTATTTGACCATGTTATAGATTTTCGTATTCATATAAATCCATTTAGCCCCTTTTCTGGAAGTTCATATATTCCCTTACCACCTAAATTAGCTGCCAAGAAGGCAATAATAAATGTTAAGAATGAGAAAGATCAAGAGTGTTTCAAATGGGCGATAACTTCTGCTGTGTTCCCAAGGGAAAAGGATGCTGGAAGACTGAATAAGGAAATGAGGGATAACTCTGAGAAACTTGATTGGTCAGGAATAGAGTTCCCAGTGTCAGCACTTGCCACGAATCAGGTGGACAAATTTGAAAGACAAAATTCCTATGGCATTAATATTCTTGGATATGAGAATGGAGAGCCAACTTTAATCAGGCGTAGTAGTAAATTAGGGGTTCCAAAGATAAATCTGCTTCTTATATCAAATGATGAAACCAATCACTTCTGTTGGATTAAGAATATGTCAAGATTGTGTAGTCATAGTAAGCATAAGGAGGCTAGTTTTTACTGTGACAATTGCCTAAATTCATTTCGGTCAAAGAAATCGTTAGACACACATATGGAATACTGTCTAAACAACGAAGAAGTCAAAGTAGAGATGCCTATTAACGAGGATGGGAGTCAAAAGTACATTACTTTTAAGAACCACAGTAGAAAGATGCAAGTCCCATTTGTGGTCTACGCGGACTTTGAGTGTTTCACGGAGAAGATGGACACTTGTTCACCGGATGATAGGGATAGCTTCACGAACCAGTATCAGAAGCACAAGCCATCAGGATTTTGTTATCTTATCAAGTGTTTTGATGATGAGTTATTTGAACCTAAGCTTGCAATGCGTACAGCAAAATCTCCAGATGAGGACATTACGAAAATCTTTGTGAAGAGACTGGAGGCTGATATCAAGAGGATTTATGAACAATTCAGATTTCCAGAGGATATTATAATGAATAAGAAAAATAAAAGGAATTTTAAGAATGCAACTCACTGCTATATTTGCGAGGGTGAGTTGGGGGATGATAAGGTACGTGATCACTGCCATCTTACGGGTAAGTATAGGGGAGCAGCACATAAGAAATGTAATATTGAATTCAAGGTCCCCAAGTTTTTTCCAGTTATATTTCATAATTTGTCTGGATATGATAGTCATTTATTCGTGAAGAATCTTGGGGTGATAGAGGGTAAAGTAAATTGTATACCACTTACTGATGAGAAATATATCTCATTTACCAAGGAGATTATTGTGGATACCTTTAGGAATGAGGAGGGTAAGACGATTGAGGTGAAACGATACATAAGGTTTATAGACAGTTTCAGGTTTATGTCTAGTGGTCTAGCCAGTTTGGTTAACAATATACCACGAGAGTCTTTGGAGAATTTGGGAAGATATCATGAAGGTGAGGAATTAGAGTTATTAGCTAGAAAGGGCGTCTTTCCTTACGATTGGTTTGATGGATATGATAAGCTAAATGAGACAAGTCTTCCACCTAAAGAAGAATTCTATTCAAAGCTTTATGATGAGGATTTAACTGATGAAGACTACAAACATGCCAAGTCTGTGTGGGATACATTTGAGATGAAGAATTTCAAGAATTATCATAATATGTATCTCAAGGTGGATGTATTATTACTGGCTGATGTTTTCGAGAATTTCAGAAGGGTATGTATGAGAAATTATGGACTAGATTCTGCATGGTACTTTACTGCACCTGGACTGGCATGGGATGCTACATTTAAGAAAACCAAGGTGGAGTTGGAGCTTTTGAGGGATCCAGATATGTTACTTATGATTGAAAATGGCATCAGAGGCGGAATCTCAATGATTTCAACTAGGTATGGTAAAGCTAACAACCCATATATGAAGAAGTATGATTCAACCTTGCCTACAAAGTATATCACATATTTAGATGCGAATGGACTATATGGACATGCAATGACTAAGGCTTTACCAACTCATGGTTTTGAGTGGATGGGTGATCAGCAGTTGTTAAATTGGAGGGAGAATCCATGTATATTGGAGGTTGATTTGGAGTATCCTCTAGAGTTACATGATTTACACAATGATTATCCTTTAGCTCCAGAAAGTATGAATGTGGATGGAGTAAAGAAGCTGGTTCCAAATCTTAGAGATAAGACAAAATATGTGGTCCATCACGAATCACTAAAGCACTATTTATCTCTGGGATTGAAACTAACCAAAGTTCGCAGAGGTATAACATTCAAAGAGTCAGCGTGGCTAAAGACTTACATTGACTTGAATACAAGTCTTAGGGCTAAAGCGGAGAATGACTTTGAGAAGGATTTCTTCAAATTAGTGAACAACTCAGTATTCGGGAAGACCATGGAGAACATCAGGAAGAGAGTGGACATTCAGTTGGTGACTAATGAGAAGCAGGCGCGTAAGTTGATTGTCAAGCCAAATTTCCATCATAGGAACATCTTTTGTGAGGAGATGTCTGCCTTTCACATGAAGAAGACTAAACTATTATTTGATAAACCAATATATTTAGGGTTATCTGTGCTGGATATAAGTAAAATTACTATGTATGATTTTCATTACAATTACATAAGGCCTAAGTATGGGGAGAAAGTCAAGTTGTTATTCACAGATACAGATTCCTTAACCTATGAGATACAAACTGAGGACTTCTATAATGACATAAGTCAAGATGTGAGGGATAAGTTTGATACCAGCAACTACCCCAAAGATCATCCATCCGGAATTGAAACTGGAGTTAATAAGAAAGTTGGAGGCATGTTCAAGGATGAAGCTGGCGGTGAACAGATAACAGAATTTGTGGGTCTAAGAGCTAAACTATATGCTTTCAAAACAGATAAACAGGCTGAAGTGTCAAGAAGTGTAAGGGTGTGAATAAGGCAGTGGTGAGTAAGAGTATAAGTTTTGAGGATTATAAGACTTGTCTTTTCAGTGGTCAATACCAGAGAAGGAAGATGAATACTATAAGGAGTCATAAGCATGAAATCTACACTGAGACAATTAATAAGATTGCATTATCACGCGAGGATGATAAACGTGTGATAATGGAAGATGGTGTAAATACTTATGCACATGGTCACTTCAGAACTCTAGAAGGTGGCAATTCAGTGTCTTGAGGTACAAATTGAAGTTCCTCACGAACGAATCCTCGTTTTGGACCCCCATTCAAATAGTACAATACTGGTTGACCCGGCTCAATTATGGTTCGGGCTAAATCATAGACCTCAAGGCTCCATATTGGATCAGTAGCCCTTCGTTTGTCTCCACCTTCATCTTCACCAGGGGCATATAGATATCTGACTTCAACATCTGGAGGTAATCTCTTCTCATCCAATCCCACAGGTCTCTTATATTCTGGAGTTTTAGTATTAATTAACTCCATTTTCAAAGCTTCCTCAGGCTCTTTACCAGTAATACGGGTGGTCTCACTATTTAGAGTTTTCATGATGGCGGGCAATCTGTTCACCCAAACTGTGGATCGGTTACCACTAACCATCTCTTGAGCGTATTGATGGCTGAATAATTTCTCACCAAGAGTCCTATTAGCTCTTTCCACAAAAGCCTGAGCTCTATGATTCCCAGCTTCACTTCGCTGGATTGTAACTTGGTGCTTATTCATAAGACTTGTTACATCACCCTTGAATTCTGTGCCAGGATCCACCATTAATGTTTGTGGCCACTTCAACTTACGGGAATAAATCCTCTCAAAGGCATTGACAACTTCACCACTATCTTTTGAGGTCAATGCCTCAGCATCCTTATATCTTGAAGCAATATCAATCACAACTAACGCATAGCGGTATGTTTTTCTTCTCACTGTATCATGAGGAAGAAACAACAAGTCCGCTTGATGAATCTGATTGGGCTTATCCACACTCCAATGCGGCCTGGGTATATACTTAGGGGCTGGGAGATATATTTGCCACAAGGCCTGCTTCTCCAATAGTCTGCTACACAGCCGTTATTAGTGTCGTCACGCAACGCTCCTCCCCACTAACTTGGGGAGGAGCGTTGCGTGACGACACTAATAACGGCTGTGTAGCAGACTAGCTTCTCCAACCACTCTTTGGCAATCCTTTCACTAACTTTAGCTGCTTTGGCTAATTTGGCTATGGCTGAGTATCCTTTCCAATATCCATCAGTGGAGTAATATAATCGACTTAAAACATTAGAATCACTCATTTATAAACAAGAATATAAGCATTTAAAATGACTTCTATATCAAACATTCTTGATCCCAATCGTGTTCCAAGGACTCGTGGAGGGTTGAAGGCAGGAACTTCATTGAATAGGGTCACGTTAAATCCATCATCAGCTGAACCTGGTGAGACATTATATATTGAAATCCCAAAATTGAGTGAAAATTTAGTGATTGTGCCTGGTAGCGTGTATATAACCTTTGATATGGTTGTAACCGGGCATAAAGACAACACTCTTGTTAATAATTTGGGAAGGAACCTAATTTCACAATATAAAGTTTTATTCGGGGGTGAAATAATAGAGGATCTTAGTAGATTTGATTTATTCAAAACTTATCATGATTTGTTTTCAGTGACAAATGAAGATCGTGATAATAGATTGAGACAGGGTATATCAGATGAGAATGTGAGGAAAATTAGAACCAATACAAGTGATAAAGATACAACAAAAGACCCAAAACAAACTATGTTAGCTACAATTCATAACACTAGATATGCCATTCCATTAGATCACACAATCCTCAAAGATCATGGAGTATTTTATCCAAGAAGATTACCACATCCACTTAGATTTGAATTAACTTTAGCTAAAGTTTCTGATGTTGTAGTTTATTCAAACAGTGAAACACCACCTACTTATAAATTAATAAACATGGAAATGGAATACCAGTGCATATCGAATGATTTTTTAGCAAGAGAGGCTGTTGCGTCCTACAAAGTTGGAAAAGGATTCACTTATGAAAAAGTGCTTCTTCACTAAACTTTTACAATCTCTGAGGCTAATGATGGTGTGATAAATCAGCATATTAACGTGCCAAGGAGATCTATGACTGGTATACTATGTCTTTTCACTGCTCCTTATGCAGAAGGTCTTAGGGATTCTGAGATTTTTGCAAATCCAAGGATCACATCAGTTAAGATTGATATAGATGGAGTGCCTAACAAAGTTTATTTGAAAGGTATGATGGCGACTGATTTATGGCAATCCATAATTAAGCGAGTTGGTCTTAGTGATTCAATTAAGGAATCTGATTTCTATACAAATAAATTCGCTTTGTGGATTGATCTGAGGACTTATCCAGATAATGATATTCATGGAAATGGTTTGTACATTGTTGCTACTCGTGATGGTGTGAATTTAGAAATTAAGAGAGAAAAGAAAGGAACTAAAGTTCTTACATGCTACATGTTTGTTGTTGCTGATGCTATAATGAACATTGAAAAAGGAAATCTTGCAATGGAGGGGATTAAATATTAAGTAGAGTAATGAATGTGTTTTCTTCTCAAATTCTCATGAGAAGAAACATTAATCTAAAGAAGTTAATGTATTGAGTAATGATGAATGAACTCAGAGATAAGATTCCATTCTATTGTATTATCACTGGTCCAACTAATTGTGGAAAGACCCAATACCTGGTAGAACAGCTTCGAGGCCATTATAAGCAAGTATTCGATTATATTGTGTTGATTTGCCCAACATATGCCCATAACAAGACTTATAGAGACTTTGCAAAGGGGGATAAACGATTCTTTGTACTTTCACCAGACTCGAGTGATCAGGATGAAATCAACAATTTGTTAATGGATTGCTCTTCATTCTTCTCAGATTTGAATGCTCTCATAAATATTGGATGATTGCGCCGTTTCTAAAGATCTGAAGAAGAGATCCAACAAATTCATTGATTTAGCGTTCTCTGGAAGGCATATAGGGATATCAGTATGGGTTCTCACTCAGCAGCTCACATCTATAGCCAAACCATTCCGGGAAAATGTAGCTTGTGTAGTATCATTCCATAATCCATCACAAACGGCAATGAAGATGCTTTTCGAGGAATATGGTGGAGACCTGGATGCAGAGACTTGTAAAAAATATAAGAAGCATCTTAAGAATGAAAAGTATGCAAGACTCTGCTTCTCACTTAGACATCCATTTCAAAATTATTTAGAGATACCAGCTCTTACGACATAATTATGGCAACTCCTGAAGATATCATGAATGGTGAAAATTCTAAAGTGAGTGATGATCATCAATCAACAACCACTGATGATGATTTGCAAGCTAAAAGGGAATCACTTTCAATACTAGCATGTTTAGGTTCTACTAAGGAGTATACTGGAGTACAAATGAATTTGGCTGATACACATAAATTATCAGACAAGGATGTTGAAAAATACTACAAGAGGTTTATGGTTGTGTCTGGTAAGAATGCTACTGATGGAATAATAGATCCTTTTTTACGTCTAATAGCTCAATTAGTTAATAGGTTTTGTAATAGGTTTGGTAGTATAGATTCAATAGAAGCTCTAGTAAGTGAACTAAAAAGTAATCAGTTGTTTATGCAGAAGATATCAGAAATATCTGGTTTAATACTATTGAAGGGTGGTAGACTTACTGCATTCTTAGTAGGATTGATTATTACTCTTAAGCATTTCAAAATAAGAGAGCCTACTACTGTTGCTGATTCAATTAATACAGATCAAGTTGGAGTTGATACTGTCCACTAATAGAAGAAAAAATTTAGTAATACAAAAAAATTTAAAAATTAATTTGTCCAGACCAGGAATGAGTATATCCAACAGAAAGCAAATCAGAGATTAAAATGTCAAAACCTATCTTGATCAAACCTGGTAAAAAATTCAACTGGGGCAAAGTATTTATTGATAAACCTAAAACTAATCCTTATAATAGTGCTTCTTCAAAGGTTTACTACATTGATAGTAACAATCATATATATTCATTGAACTTCCAAAGCAGAACGTCTGGGGAATATCAGGTAAATGGGAATGGAATGCTAAAAGCAAACTAACATATAGATTTAGCCAAGCCTAAAAGCGGGGCTCCCGTTAGTACTTTCATTTCACTTTAAACTGTAAAAGCATTCTAAAATATTGCGAAGGAATTCACAAACGTTTTTAACCATAGTTAAGTGTCGAGGTCGGTTAACTTGCTATGATTTTTGTCTAAACTTTCGTCTGCCATAAGTACGGTCTTTCTACCTACAAAGTCATGGAGTATATTCTACAAAAAACACAAATTATCAATGTACTGTATTCTATTCCTGATGAAATTAACCACCATTCTATTTGCGTAAATGTATTTAAAAGATTTGTACACGCTACTAGGAAATGCAGGACACAACTCTTGTCATTTTCGTGTTAAAACGAACACCTCGGTAAAATAAATGTTTACTCCAAGCAGGGTGCAAAGAAAATTAATTTTACAGATTGCCCTTCGGGCAAGCTGTAACCAACATCTACCAGCCCGAAAAACATTTTTCACGAGAATGAAAAAATAATTATTAATTATTCTTTTCTTAATTACATTGTAAGTTTAAAAAATTACTGCCTTCATTTATTCACTACAATCAGCTGTAGTTACTTAACAAAAGAAATAAATAACCGTAAAAGTGTGAACTATAAGTAGACCTGGTCCAACGCAACACGTGAATGACTAACATACATTTGAGACATTTTACAATTTAGGAGAAAATTTTTTACGAAAACAACGGCGTTGAAACCAAAGTTCTCAATCGACACACTAAATGACAACGTCGACAACGCGAAAAGCTGCCAGTGAAAGCGCTACATTCTGCAATTTGCCGCCAAGAGAAAATTCCCGCGGGAGTATTTCTTGGCCGTCGACAGGGGAGATGTTTATATGATTAAAGGACATAAAAATTTGAAATCCTTCATCAGTTTGCTTCTCATTCAAAAGTAGTGCATTCAGAAGATCATTTTTCTGAAGAAGGTTTGCTTAGAAGTCGGTTTTCCAAGTGTCAAGTTTAAGGGAAAGTGGAAAGCATCAGTGAGCAAATATTATGCAGACAAAACTTATGCAAATTTGTGGTCCATAGCACGGAGTCTTTCCACTTCTCGGCTTTCTTCGCTACAATTTTGTCTGTTTTCCACAGCACGGAATCTTTCCGCTTCTCGGCGTTCTTCGTTAACATTTTGTCTATTTTCTCGAGCCCGGACTCTTTCTGCTTGTCGGCGTTCTTCGCTATAATTTCGTCTCCTTTCCATTTCCCGAGCGCGCCTTCTTTGGCGATCTACTTCGCTCATTCTTCCTCAGTTAATTCTTGCTCTCTTTCCCGTTGCTCTTGACCTGAACCCTGTGTTCTGCAAATTATATTTTCTCTGCTATTGTTTGTTGACATAGGAATAGAAATTGTTTCGTTTATCCTTTAGTAAAACTTTAACAGTGTAGAGTAGTAAAATTGTGTCTCAAAAAGACAATGAACTGAAAATTTCTTTTTCAGTCGTCAACACAATTTCCCGCCAAAAATATGCGGGCTACCAGAACAGCTTCCAAATAAATCACGTCACCTCGATGAGTTGACACATGAGCCCACAATATGGTCATGTGATGCTGGTCAGTGGCTATCCCGTTTTGACAGCTGTCAATTGACCATATTGTGAATGTCCAATATAAAAGATGTGGATTTGCCAAGACAAGCCTGAGATACCCCTCCCTTCCTTTTGATAGTCTCCCCTACCCTACCCTAACAATCTGTAGACGCGTACGTACGCTCGGTCAGTCACGTGACAACCAAAAGAAAAGAGGTTGACCATATTCCATGAGTATGGGGCTCTGCTCCACGCGCGCTTCGCGCGCGGGAGCCCCGCTAAAAAGAACATAGAGGGTTTCCAGGTGTCTTATCCAATGACATCCCGAAACACTATGAGTAAACCTACTGATTCTGAGAGATCGACTTTTGACATATTTAATAACATGAGGTCTATAGTAGCAAATGCGTTGAAAGATGGTTTCTACAAGGCTTCAAGTGCAACTAAATCTGCATATAAGAAGTGTAAATCAGACCCTATACTAGTAGTCAAACCACTATATAGATACACTAAAGATGAATCAAAGCCTCAACGTGCATACTTTAAGTTTAATACTAAAGGTAAAGGTAAAGACATTAAAAATAAGACTAAGGTATTTGGTGATGGTGAAGATCTAAAAGATCCTTTTGAATTTATGTATGATGATGAAAATAATAATCTAATGACAGCGCATATTATTCTACGATGGGAAGATATATACTGGGGTGGTCATGGAAACACTGGATACGGGGCATCTATACGTGTACATGTATTTGAAATCAGACTAACACCAGCCGAGACTGATTACAATGAAGATGATTCTGATTCTGAAGATGAATATTCATTCTTAAATAATACACTTAATGATGATGAGAAAGAAGCTGAATTTAGTGATAAAAGTGTTGGGGAACTATTGTCTGAAGGTAATAAAAAGGAGGACGAAGATGAAGATGAAGATGAGGAGGACGAGGATGAAGATGAGGATGAGGATGAAGATGAGGATGAAGTAAAGAATTCAGTACCAAAGATTAGTAAGAATAAACACACTTAATTTAATAGATAGAAAATGTTTAGTTTCCTAGTATGACTCTTACTAGGAGACTTAAAGGTTAGACTAGATTAACTCATAACATGTCTGAAGAAGTGAAAACTACTGAGCAAATCACTAAAGAGCCTGTTGTTAAAACAAAGGTCAAAGATCCTAGAAGAGTAAAAGCTGGTAAAACATTATCAGAAGGAAATAAGAAGGCTAGAGAAGCTTTGAGAGAAAAAGAAGAAAGGCTAAAGGAGGAAGAAAGAAAAAAGAAAGAAAAGGAGAAGGACCATGATAATAAACCTGTAAAGTATTGGATACCAAATATACCATGGGGGAAAATTTTGATTTTTGGGGGTGTTGGGGGTGTTATTATTTACACAATTTATGACAATTTAGGCACAGTATATTATTCATTCACAAATTATAGAAATAAAATACCTGATTTACATGTACCACAACCAACTCAGCCAAGAATCATAGATAATAGTGCAAGTCATCGTCAACCTCTCAAAGAAGAGGAAAATAGTTTAAAAGATGAGTTGATGTGATTCATAAATGGCTGATAATAAGCTCGTTTACTGACTCTGCAGTGCTAGTTGGATTGGTAGCTGGTATTGGCTGGCTTGCCAAAAAGGCTCTTCGGGAGACATTCACCGGTGACCCATCGACCATTCTCATGAATTATGGTAAAATGGTACTTGTATTTAGTATAAGCATGTATGCCAAAACTTACTTAGAAGATCAGAAAATATTACCACAAAGTGTATAAGATGGCAAGTATAGCAATCGTTCTTTTAGGCGCAGCCGCCAATGCAACAGCTTTCTGGGGTGCAAATGAATTAACAAAGATGTTTGGTGGATCATCTGCAGCTGATGCTCAAATTGAAAGAGAAAGATATGACAAGGCAATGGAGAAATACCAAAGAGATTACACTGCTTTTGAAAAGAGACGAATTGCTATTATTGACTTTGAGAACAGAAGAAAGAGTGATGCCAACCAGGCCTCTAAAAATATATCAAAGACTGATGAAGCACTCAACTTGTATAATCAAATTGGAAACCCACCTAAATTTTCTGACTATTATAGGCCCAGTTCAGATCAAAAGACTGGAGAAATGATTTGGACTGTTGGAATTACAGCTGTTGGTACATATATTATTACCAATTGGTTATTATAATGACTAACAAAATAACGGATAACACAATAACTCCTAATGAATATACTCGTATTATAGGTTTGAGAGTTAAACAATTGAAGTTTGGTGCAACACCTGTTATAGGATGGTGGGAACCCCTTGATCCCATAGCCATTGCTAAGAGTGAACTCAGACAACGTGTTTTACCAATGTTTATAGTTAGAAAAATCCCAGACTGTAATTCAAAGACTGGTTTCAATTATACTGAAATCAATTTAGAAAGCTGCCATATTCAATTTCAAATATGGCAACTGCTGCTGATCCTGAGTTAGACCCAACTAAACTAAATGAGCCAGGTGATGATTATGGGGATTATGATGATGGGGATAATACACTTTATTTGAGCCCAATCACAAAGACATCAACCACTCGTCCAATTGACCCTTATGAAGATGAGGAGGAAGAAACTTCATTTGGTGGTGGTGGTGATGAAACTCGGCCATTGTTGATAGAAGAAATGGAAATTGAGCGAGATGAAGCTTGGGCTAAGATCAGATCAAGATTCCCCAAAGTTGATACTTCCAAGTTTACAGCTGGGTTGAATCAATTCAAGCAAGTAGTTGTGAAATTGATTAGGAAAGGATCTGTACCTTATGAGTTCTTCAGGGGTGATGAAGTGAATGAAAAATTGCCGGATACCATAAAAAATAGTCTAGGGCCAAGCGCAGACGAAATTGTGGAAGCTAATGATGGTGAGATATCTAAGAAAAAGACCATGTTAACCAAAATGAGAGATAAACTAAAATTCCATAGAGATAAGCCGTTGAAAACCCCAGAAGAAAGTAGCCAAATAGAGACTCTAGAGAGAGAAATTGGTGAGCAGGAACAAGAGATAGCTAACCTGGAGGGTGAGAATGAAGAAATACAGGAACGAATGTCATTGCGGGATCGTGTGAAGGCTATATTCAAGAAATACGGATTCACAGTCTTTGCTGTTATGAGTGCAGTTGGAGCAGTCATTGGTGTTATAGTCTCAAATCTCTCCAAAGGGCTCTCAAGATTGGGTAAAGGCGTTGGTGATGGGCTAAAAACCCTTGGTAAAAAACTTGGTGAAATACTGCCTGGGATGGTGGGCGCTATTGTAAGCTTTCTATTCAAGACTGCTGGAGAGGTCATTTCATTCCTAGGCAAACATGCTTGGCTGTTAATAATGGCAGTTGTACTTTACTTCATAGAGGAATTAAAGAAGAAACGCAAGTGAATATAAATGAAGAGCTATTGCGTCAAAGAGAAAAAGCAAACTGATTGTGTGCCTGGCAGTGAAACCTTTACCAAAACATCCAAGGGAAGACCAATGATGAAGTGTAAATGTTCCAGCAGTGGAATCATCAAAACTCGATTCCTCTCAGATGTTGATTATAGAAATTTAAAGGAGAATAAGGAGTAATCCAAAATGTTGAGCATTACTATGTACGAGTCTGAAACTAGGGTGTATCTGGATCCTCCCCTGGAAAATCTTCGGGAGATACAACTCCTTGACTGTAATATACCCAAACGATTAGTGAACTTCAAGGATCGCCAGGGCATTCTCAAGGAGGATAATCGACCCATCATAGTAATTCAACCCGGTACATACTCTCTACGTGATATACATGCAATATTTCTGAACGATACAGATAGGACTAAACTCTCAATCATTGAGACTGATACTGTTGATTACCTGTATTCCAACAAGATATTCAACATTAAACTTACGAGAGGGCTACAAGTTGGTTTAGGGGTGCCTGAAGTCATAAATCCAGGTAAATTATACCCTATAAATATACAGATTTAGGAGCCACTGAGACTTATGTGTAGTATAGTGGACAATACGTCATCATATGTGAATAATACTCAATCTACAGGACCTGTGAAGATCTCCCCCTCACACCTACTTGCCAACATACCCTCACAAGATTATCCATCCATTCCAGCTCAAAAACATAAAAACCCCATAAACCACTTCGATCTAAGTATCCTAGACAGTGAATGGAAAAAGCTTGATCTGAAGGGTTCTCCAATCACTTTCAGTTTACGATTTAGATAACATTTTAAAAGGACGTATTTTTCATGTCAAAGATGGATGAATATAAGTCAATATATCCCAACTTAGAGGCAACTGCACCACCAATCCCCATTGATGGACCATCATTCAGGCTTCAACAATGTTGTGATGCCTTGAATAAGCTAAAGTCTGAATTAAGCCACTATGAGACAGTACTCAAAAAATATAACCGATCCAAGGGCGTACTAATGAATGCAAGCTCGACATGTGGTATATTGTCTTGCGTTTTAGCAGCTGGTGGATTGGGCGCATCTCTTAGTGGAGTCGGAATCATAGCATCTGTGCCCTTGGGTGTAGTAAGTGGTGTATTTGTGTGCACATCCATAGCATGTCAGCAAATATCCAAAAATCTGTCCAAGAAAGCTGTAAAGCATCAAAACACCATTACACTGGCCAAATCAAAAATAAACACCATTGAAGACCTGGTTTCCAAAGCCCTTCGTGACAATAAGATCTCTGATGAGCAGTTCTCATTGATTATAGAAGAACTCAAGAACTTTGAAAAGCTCAAGGCTGAAATAAGGGCTAAAGCTCAAAAAAATATGAAAGGAGAGGACCCAGTGATATTGAAACAAAGAGTACGCAAAGAAATACTCAAAGAACTAAAAGGAGGACAATAACTATAATTTATGAAAATTATAAATACTAGTTTAAAGTTAAAAATCTATTGGTATAAAATGGGAATGTCTCAAACTAAAATACGCCCAGCCCAAGCTAAATTTATTAGAAGGTATACAAGATGTAACCCTGAAAGATTCTATCTTACACATAAATATAGTGATGATAGATCATATAGAGTAATTGATGTCTTTCAGTGGAGTTATTATAGTGCTTCTCCTAAATTTGAATTTGAAATAGAACTTGAAATACAAGATGATGGTAATGTTTCACTTAATGAAATCCCAAAATATTTCAGGGATAAAATTCTTAAGGATCTTGGTATTGATACTGCAAACTAATGACTTAAAAGTTTGAACCCTTCTACCCAAATTCTGGATAGAAGATGGGCTTACTCAATGACTTCAAGAATAGGTATCCAAAGGCTGATTTGAGCCAATTCACATTTGTGACTGATATATATGGAGGTTACATTAGGTGGAAACATAATGGGAAAACAATCATGTCTTATGATGACCCCACTGGTAAAACATGGACTGAAGACCTATCACCCCGTTTGAAAAGACTACTGTGGTTAGATTTAGGATTGAATGATAATACATTAAGTTCATTACCAAAGAGCTTAACTATGACTGATCGCTTTTACCCAATACCTGCCATTGACTTTGATGACTTCACAAGTAATACCACAAGCGTTCTGACCTCATTGGATATATACGTATCCAATACGAAAAAGTTCACCGCTAAGATGCGTAACGTATTTACATCCCAAGTTGTTACATTCAAGTTTGGTAAACAGAGTCGAAAGTGGCTGAACGCGCCCGATATGAATTATTGGCCTCAACAGCTGAACTTTGCAGTGTGGTGCGCGACTTCTGGATGTGGAGTAAGTCCTTTCGAGAGTCTCAACTACCCCAAAGTCGTGAGTAGCTTCATTAAGTTTCACGTCTACTTCACCATAAGACGAATATTGTATGAATTGAGTGTGCCTCTGCCTGATGAACAACCATTCACCATAGATAACAATCCTTACAGTAAGGTTACTTACCAAAAATTGTGCGCTGAATTTGGAATCGCTAATAATTCTGATTTCAGATGGAAAGGTGGAAGAAATGGGGGTTTGGGTGATATATTCATTGATTATGGTGCTGGATACCATGGAACAGGTGGAGGATACCAAAATGTTCATATTGTAAGGAATTATGATGAAGAAGCTGATCAATGGCCTGGTGCGGGTGGTAAATTCTCTGATGATGGGGGTAAGAAGGAAAAGGGTGATCTCATCTCATTCATCCGTAATGATGACTTTGCTGATTATAAGTATGCTTGGTTCATTCCAACTAGTGGTTATGGACTCACCAAAGCTGGACTTGGTAGATTGAATCGATCTGCTGAAGCTTTTGCTTACTGTGTATTGGGGGCGCAAGTCAACACCAGAAATTCAATTGTGGGTACTGGTGGTGGAGCAATCGAGACTCAACAAGAATTCTTGGCTCTATTTGAGAGTAGCGTGATTGAGAATGATATTTCAAGCTCAATCCAAAGGTATCAACTAGCCACTCAAGAAGCTAAATTAAGACTTGATTTAGCCATTGCTCCTGGAGTGTGGTTGATGCCAAGTAATATGATAATAAATACAGAGAGTGTGGTTGGTTATAATAACAACCTTATGAAAGCCACTGATGAGATGAAATTTGGTGTTAACACAAATATAAACCTAGAGACTAAGAATGTTGGAATAAGCCATAATCTAGGCTCCTCAAAAGTTAGATTACCACATGCAGCTGTAGAGCCTAAACCAAAGATTGATTCTCAACCTGTAGTCAAAGAATCTTCACCAGAAAAAACAACTACTAATCATAAAATTAATCTAATAGTATTAACCATTACAATTGGAACTGTAGCCTGGATTATTTTCAGATGAAAATTGAAATAAACATTCTATTGATATTTCCCATTCGTAAATCATGACATCAATAGCAATTGTTGGCAGCAGAAACTTCTTTGACAGCGACTTCTTGAAAGATCAAATAAGAAAGGCTCTTAAGAAATGGAAGCTGGATCTCTCAGACATTGAGTGTATTGTATCTGGTGATGCAACAGGTGTTGACGCTATGGCTGAAGATTTTGCAATTGAAAATGAAATACTCTTCAAGAAGTTTGAAGCTCAATGGGACTATTATGGCAAAGCAGCTGGGCCAATTCGTAATAGAGCTATTATGGAGTGTGTGACGCATGTATTAGCCTTACCTTCTTGTATTTACTCACCAGGTACTAAGTCAGCTATTAAGATGGCCAGGAAATATAAGAGAGAGGTTATAGTAGTCTATGTGTAATGATTAAGTGAACTTTTGTAACATGAAACGTGTTACAAATGTCTGTTATAACTTATAAATTTAGTGTACCACACTCTTCACAAAATTTCCTTATACATTGATGTTTGTAGTGGGTCTTGTTAATCTTTAATATAACTCCAAAGGAACAAATGTATATAACGGCATGAACAGTAGATGTACAATCTCTGACCTCGTGGTCAACAACGACACCTACGCTTAGAGGGGGGTTTAGATAATGCAACTGCACACGTGATCCATGCACTACATCTTCCTTCCTTTAAAAACAAGAACAGTGCTCTGAAACATAAACAATACAAACTGAACTATTGAGTTTCACAAATACCGTCCTATTAACTTTATGCTGAAGATATCAACGCAGTGTCTCAGAGTTCATTTGTATAAAACATAGTCTTTGTATTTAGGATTTGGCTTGGCTGATCTGTGTGATCTTCTAACACTCTCTTGCATCAGGTCACTCTTAGCAGGTTTACTGTGTGTTTCTGGTTCTGAAACAACTGGGTCAGTCACGGCTGCTTCATTGCTGACTTGGGGAGCCACTGATGACTTATCTGGCAGGGGTGATGGAAGCAATCGCTCTGAGTGTGTCATTGGCTCAATACAAGTTTGCACTGCTGAATCTGATCCATTAACTATGGGTGCTCTCACTTCCTTTGACTTGCGGATGTGATGACGATTCCTCCTGTATTCGCGGCCATCTACTCTTATAATGTAGGATCTGTCATTTTCCTTTCTAACTACAGTTCCTTGTGTCCAATGGGCAGACGACTGAGGCTTGATCTTTCCACGAATGCACTCTCCTACAACAAGAGGTGGTAGGGGGTTTGCCTTTTGGTCATAGTACCTTTTGTTCTGTTGCTTTTTCTTCACTAACTCTCTGATGATACTTGAGGCTGGTATAAGATGTGGCTCCAGGAGATCTGACTTGATAGGCGTGGCTGTTCTTGTTCGCCTTGAGTTCAGCTTTTCATTAGGTGATGCAAGATCATCTGGAGTATTTCTGTGCTCAAGTATGGCCATCCAGGGATCTTGACTCCCCTTAAGTATTCTCTTTGCTTTCTTGACGGCTGCTTCTGCGGTGCCATTTCCTTTAGGATGGTGAGGTGATGAGGTGTAATGATGAAAGTTCCAGCTCTCTGAGAACTGCTTGAACTCTTTGCTTGCATATTGAGGTCCATTATCTGATATGACCACCTCGGGAATACCTTGTCTGGCGAATATCTTCTTCATCTGCAGGATCGTGGTCTCGGCATCACTATCAGTCAAATGCTCTATATCCCAATACTTTGTAAGATTATCTGTGACAATCAGGTAGGTGTCTTTCTTTACAGTAAACAGGTCGCTGCTTACTATTTGCCACCTTCTCTTGGGAATTGGCTGACTCCGCATGGTTTCTCTAGGCTGCTCAGGTTTGGCTTCTAGGCAGACAGAACAATTGTCACACAGGTACTTGATATCATTATGCATGGACGGCCAGTACATAGTATCTCGTGCATGCCTAATGCAGCCCTCTGCTCCGATGTGAGCTGAGTGTATCTTCTGTAGCATCTGTGGACGCATTACTGTGGGAATGAGCACTCTGGTTCCTCTGTAAATTTTTCCATCCTGGACAGCTAGTTCATCTCTATAGGGCCAATATTCACGAATACTGGGAGGTACTTGAGTCTTGTCTTCGGGCCAACCAATAGCAATTATGTTTGCTAGTTCAATGAGATTTCCATCTTTTGATGTTGCTATCGCAACTTTCTGAAGTGTGGCATCTGTCAAGTTATGAAAGATATTTGGATCTGTGGCTTCAATCTCTTTCATTAGAAGCTCTTCGGTATTCAATGCAAAGACTTCATAGTCTTCTCTCTCCCTCTGTGCTTGACTGTTTGGGAGGGCAGATCTGGACAGATGATCACTGACGTACATCTGTGTTCCTTTCTTGTACACAACATTCAGATGGTATTTCTGAAGTCGCAGCATCATCCGCTGTAACCTCTTGGGTGCACTGTTAATGCTCTTGGCCAAAATGGTCTCCAGAGGTTTGTGATCTGTACGGGCTGTGATCATGTCTCGTCCATGAAGGTAATGGTCAAATCGGGTACAGCCAAACACTAGTGCTAGACACTCCTTTTCAATCTGAGAGTATCGTCTTTCTGTTTGCGTCATCGTCCGGCTTGCAAATGCCACTGGTCTACCGGCTTGAAACAACACGGCTCCGAGTCCGTAGTCACTAGCGTCTGTCTCCACTGTGACCTCTTCCTCTAAGTCATAGTACCGAAGCAGTGGTGGTTCCGAGATCATCTTCATTAGTTTGCTGAAGGCATCTTCGTGAACTTGAGACCACATGAACTGGGTCTCAGCTTTCGTAAGGTTCCTGAGAGGTTCTGATACATCAGACAATTGAGGCAAGAATTTACCGAGGTAATTTATCATGCCAAGTAGTCTTCGTACATCCGTTTTGATGTGTGGTCGTGGCATCTGTGTAATTGCTTCAACTTTGGCCGGATCTGGAAGAATGCCTTCCGAAGTCAAAATATGTCCACAGTACTTCAATTTATTCTGTTTGAACACGAATTTCTCTTTATTCAGCTTAAAATTTCGGGCTCTGCACTTCTCCAACAAAGCAGTCAGATTTCTGTCATGGTCCACTATGGCTTCTTCATGCGTTTCTCCAAAACCAGTTACCAGGATATCATCGGCAATGGCTGAGACTCCCTCCAGGTCTTCAATGATTTCATTCACATGCCTCTGAAACTCGTCTGGTGCGCTGCATATGCCAAAGGGCATTCTGAGCCATTTGTATCTGCCAAATGGGGTGTGAAATGTCGTGAGCTTGCTTGAGTCTTCATCTAGTTTGACCTGTAAGAACCCATCTTTTGCATCCAAGACTGAAAATACTTGAACTTTGCCTAGTCTTGATGTCACGTCATCAGTGGTGGGGAGGCAAAGCTTTGGTATTTTCACATACTTGTTCAGTTCCCTGGGATCCAAGCAAACACGAATGTTGCCATTGCGCTTCTTCACGTACACAGCACTGTTTACCCAGTCTGTAGGCTCCTCAACTCTAGCTATGTGGCCTTTCTTCTCCATGTCTTTCAGTGCCTTCTTTACGTCATCTCTGAGAGCTATGGGTACTGTCCTTGGAGGATCTTGTTTCGGAATTGCTTCTTCTTTCAGCTCAATCTTGTAATTTCCAATGTACCCAAGTCCTGTGAACACATCTTTGTAGTCTGATAGTACAGCTTCTCTTGTCAAGGTTTTCACGTCAGAGACTGTGTTTATCAGAAGTTCTCTCTTCACAGTCAGCAGTTCCAAGTCTTCACATGTTTTCCCTGACAACAAAGAACTAGGAGCATCATCGACAACTAGGAATTTTGCTCTGGTCTTCTTACCACCAATCTGAATATCCAGGTGAATCTGACCTCTAGGCAGCAGGCGTTCTCCATTGTATGTTTTCAGTACGGCAGAAGACTTCTCCAGATTTGGTCTGTTATCAACCTTCAGGAAGTCACTCATTTTAAGACAATTGACTTCTGATCTACTGTCCATCTGCATAGGAACTTGAGCCCACTTGCATTTCTCCTCAAATCTGAGCAGTGGTTCTACCATATACTTGGATCGTCCATCGTCACTTACTGTAAACATGTAGTACAACTCATCGTCTGATGATGAACCCGATTCCTTGACTTGATGAACGCTTTGGGTAGGCTTCCTGGGAGTAGGTTTGACACATGTCATTGATCTCCCTTGGAGTTCTTTATCTTGACTTCTATGAGGAGGTGCGGTGCACACTTTAGCAAAATGATTCTTCTTATGGCATTTGCTGCATTTCTTTCCATATGCTGGACACTGACGAGGCTTATGAACTGTTCCACAATACTTGCAATTCTTCACTGCCTTCTGTTTAGAATCCGTCTTCTTTGGGTTGTTCTTCACAAGATTTACTTGTGCTTCCACTTCGCCATCAATCTTCTTCAGTTGATCATTTGTAGTTTCTGCTGCTCTAATGACATCTAAGGCTTTACTTAGAGTTAGTCCTTTTTCACGAAGCAGTCTTTTTCCTGACCTCATGACTCTTGATTCCAATGAAAAGTCTGTCACGAATGAGCTCATCACTTAGCATTCCATAAGCACAAGTGGATGCCAATTTTCGTAGTCTGTTCAGGTACTGGTCAATGGTATCATCACCTTGGTTGGCACTATTGAAAAGATAACGCTCAAAGATGATGTTTCTTTGTGGTTCAAAATGCTGCGTCAAAGCAGTTAACAGGCTATCTGTGTCTGTGCAATCAGCCACTGGAAGGTTCTTTGCTATTTGAATGGTTTCTCTGCCAACTACAATCTTTAAGGTTTCCAGAATGACTGGTTTCGGCTTCTTTTCAAGTTCAGTGGCTATCATATAGCTTTTCCAGGTTTCTTTAAAGAAGCTCCAGTTCTCTGCTAAATTACCTTTTAGGCTCATTGGAGCTGGAGGAGGTAACTGACTGCAAACCATCATGGGTATCGTTGGGACAGGAACATGAGGGGCGGTACCTGAGAACGGGCCCTCTTCATCACTCATGGTTACGCTTCAATTCCAGGGGTCCAGGTCCACTGGTGCGGTTAGTAGGCGTTGTACAAGCTTTCGAAGTTCACAAGGTACTTTGAAGGAAGGTACGAAAAAAAAAAAATTCTACCTTCAAACACCACACAACTATCCAAACTGCCCGCTAACAATGACTCGGCTAAACAACTCAGGTTTATGGTCGATTTCTTGCTCGAATTTGCCACACAACACTGTCCGAACCCTCTTAATGTTACGGCAGTTCGACAAGATTTACGTTCAAATTCTTGTTTCAAACGCAACTGGACTGCTCAGTAATAACAACTGTCAGACTGACGAGATGTACCTTCAAGTTCTTGCTTGAAACACAACTCTACTGTTCATCAAGCGCCGTTTCGACGAAATGTACTTCAAGTTCTTGCCTGAAAACACGTCACTCGATTCTCTTCAAAAACAAATCCGGTTCGACGAGGTTCGCGTTCAAGTTCTTGCTTGAGACGCCACTCCTGACACCATGTAGTGGGTCTTGTTAATCTTTAATATAACTCCAAAGGAACAAATGTATATAACGGCATGAACAGTAGATGTACAATCTCTGACCTCGTGGTCAACAACGACACCTACGCTTAGAGGGGGGTTTAGATAATGCAACTGCACACGTGATCCATGCACTACAATGTTTACAAACATAATCACCAATACACATGTAGCACTTATACTTCAAATTATTAGTTTTACGTCTACCATGTATACAATATAAGTGAGGTTTACAATCCCTACAATATGATTTGTGTATACCATGTGAACAAATACCAGAACCGTCACATTCTTTACAAGAATATTTTACTCGAGCATGTGAACAAATAGCAGAACCTCCACATTCTTTACAAGAATATTTTACTCTACCATGTGAACAAATATTCGAACCACCACATTCTTTACAAAAAAATTTTTGGCTACCATGTGAACAAATACTAGAACCACCACATTCTTTACAAGAATATTTTACTCGAGCATGTGAACAAATAGCAGAACCTCCACATTCTTTACAAGAATATTTTACTCTACCATGTGAACAAATATTAGAACCACCACATTCTTTACAAAAATATTTTTGTCTACCATGTGAACAAATACTAGAACCACCACATTCTTTACAATATGATTTTTGTCTACCATGTAAACAAATACCATAACCTCCACATTCTTTACATTTTGATTTTTGTCTACCATGTAAACAAATACCAGAACCACCACATTCTTTACATTTTGATTTTACTCGACCATGTGAACAAATAGCAGAACCACCACATTCTTTACAATAATATTTTTCTCTACCATGTGAACAAATAGCAGAACCTCCACATTCTTTACATTTTGATTCTTGTCTACCATGTGAACAAATAGCAGAACCTCCACATTCTTTACAAGAATATTTTATTCTACCATGTAAACAAATACCATAACCACCACATTCTTTACAAAAATATTTTTGTCTACCATGTAAACAAATACCAGAACCACCACATTCTTTACAATTCTTGGCTTGCACGTGACGTCAGATATGTTTCCATACTTGGGTATCCGCCATGCTGGTGTTTCACCGCGGGTGAAATTTACATATGTTTATAGGCCATCGCTGTTGAATTACTCGAAATTTCAATGGATTCTTCGGAAAACGAACGTGTTCCTTCAATATCTGAGCTTTGTAGCAAAATTCCAGTACTATCAGAGTATTGCAAAAAACTCGACGACCACGTTAAACGAAGATATTTAGAAAAAATCGCCGAGATTGGAGTGGGTGGATCCGGTCACTATTCCCGGTGAGCAGTTTAACTCCGATTGCCTTCCTCCTATCGAAGCGACGGATTTGCTAAGCTACTTGGTTTTAGAAACTAGTTTCTACACCAAACAGCAGTTTAAGGCATACAAGAGTTTAGAGGCGTACAACTTTATGGTGTCAGGATTCATTACGAGTATTCAAGGCTGCATTGTCTCCGGAAAGCACGTTGTCGTAGGAAAAGTGAGACATTCCCCAGTGTATCAAATTGTGACTTTTAATTATATTTTCAAAAGAAAACAAGCTTATTATATTAATATGCAACAGTTATCTATGCAACAGTTATCAACCAAGAGTATTCATGGATTTGTCTTACAACAGGGGAGAAAGCTCGCACGTCAATGGCAAATGATAACTCCAACAGATTTGTTACACAAATTTTATTTTAAGTAATAAACAAATTTAGTCACAAAAGTCAACTGCTTTAACCATACTGGAGTTGGCTAAAAGTAAGTTTTCAAATAATTTGTAAATGCAAATCTGAGAACTCTCAACATTACTAGAATATTATTTGTGGTGATGGAAATCAAGATGTAGGACAAAAAAGAGCTTCCATTAATTTAGCATTTTTCCTTGCAACATTTTTTGTTGTGATTTCAATGCTATCAGATTTGCACAGTTTACTGAAGAGGAACCAAACCTTAAACTAGCAGTATGAGTGGAAGTTACTAAAGCACCACAATATTTCATTTTGGATGATCATATCCTTAATTCTTATAACCTTTTTTGCAAATAAGAAAATATATAGCAATAAATAAGAAAATTTATGCTGATCACTTACATGTATGATCCTCAGCACCCTTTGAGAGGTGTAAATCAGAGCATTTCACTTGAATTTTATTGCATGGTTATAAAGAATGTCAACAACTTTGTTTTTACAAATAACAACCTTGCAGGAGAATCTTACATTTGTCTGTTGGTCCCATACTTTACTTGAACTGGCTGTTTTTAGTGATACAATCTGTATGTAAAATGCATTTAATGAACTGGTAACAAGAGGAACTTAAGAGGAAACATGTCACTACATTTAGGTGTTCTGTTACTGGATTTTATGCTAATACATTGTTGTCCTTTGACATCACTAACATATGTCCAGGCAATGTATCCATGTATATGTGATATATATTTGTACTAGGTCAATTTTCATTTAAGGGTTGAACTTGTTTTCAACTTAGGTTGATCGGTTTTAAGCTGAAGGCCACCCTCACTTAATCACTTACATGTAAAACAAATTTGAATTCAGAGAGGGTAATCCTTATAGACAAATAGAAACTGTTTTAATTTTCTGAAATAGTGTTATTTTCAAGTTGAAAAAGATCTACCTAGGTTGAAAACAGATTAAACCTGAAAACAATTTAACCTGCAAAATGTACACTATGTGATGCAATCAATTTAATTAAACCATTTGAATTCAAAACTTCAAACAGTCAACTATAATTTGATATCCATATCTATGCTACGTTAAAGCCTCATTTACAGCATTTAAAGCAAGGTTCTATGGTGCATCCCCCCTTGTCGCGGTTGGGTACTGCCCCAAAATACTTAATGGGTATGCACCACCCAATGGGGTTTAGATATGATTTTTAGGTAAAATGGGGTTTGGTATTTCGAATGTGCAAAAGTTTACAATTACATGTACATGTACCAGTAGTCAAAAAGATGTTAAGAAAAAACTAAAAGAACTGGGTGGCACATACCCACGGAAACATACCTTATATACCCCATCATGCATTTTATGGACACAAAACTAATCAAATGGAACAATGGGGCCACATAGGTAGACAAGTCCTGAGCAAACTCTGATAATTTGGTCAATCATTGGTACTTGGACCTCTGGATTTCCATGAGGATTACATGTCAAAAGATCAACTGCCAAGGTATTCTCTAAAATAGTGTACTTTCGACGTAAAAGTCCAATCACTCGCTCAACATGAATTCTGACATGTGCAATGCCCCTTGTCTTTTCAACATCAGTAGGGTCTAATTGTTCTTTCCCTTTCGTAAATGCTGGAATCACAAGTTCTGCGTTCTTTAGGGCAACACCATCATGAATAGTGAACCCCCTGTCTGCCATAACCAAATCTCCAGGAAGCAACTTGTCTAGCAAGCCACAATTTTCCGTAAGGTATTTGTCTGACGTCCGTCCACCCCAGGCTTCTGAGACAAATGAAATGCAACCTTGAGGGGTGATGCCAATAAGGACCTTCACTGTATTATGATGTTTGTAAGAGCTGAATGTTTGTGCTCTGGCTAGGAGGTTTGTTGGTTTTACACAAAACACCTCAAAGCAGTCAATAATGACAGTTGTCTTTGTACCAAAGGAAAACTTAAAACACTGAGGCATGGTCTTCCAAAGCTCTTCTCTCTCAGGCCACCTAATCAGTGGGCACAGTCGCACATCCATAATGAATAACCAGTGAGCAAATGTCCTTGACACTGTTGACTGGGACACTCCAAATCTATATGCCAAGTCTTGGTGTGGCACATTTAGTCTCAATTTCATGAGAACCATGACCATCTCTTGAAATAAAGTAAGACATTGTGTTCGGCGTTTGACAAAAGGTGAGACATGAATAAAAGTTGCTTCTAGCACTTCGTATGTTGGCAGGCCTGTGTAGAATGACACTTTCGCGTTGTCGTCCTTAAAATAATTCTGATCGAAAGGCTTGCTCGGCGATAGATGGGTAAATAAGTAGTCAAACTCTTCTGTTTGAGTAGAGGCATCAGTGCGTGGGCAGTCCTTAACAGAAAGAGGCGCCACAGACCGATACAAATGGTCAAAAGCCTCTGTTTGTGTTGAGCAGTCATACGTTTCTTGATCGTCTGGCTGCAAGTCTGCTGCCTCCTCTTGAACTTGCTCTGCCTCTGAAAAATTTAAGCTTTCAGCCTCGACAATCTCAGAAGCAAAATCGGAAAGGGGGACTCCAGGCTCGTTTAATTTTTGTAGCTTTAGTAAACGTTCCTGTTCTTGCTGTTCCGCCTGTCGTTTTCGCCTTTGCTTCGACCTCTCCGCTCGAGCTTCTTGGGCTTCAGTTTGTTCTCTTCGCGTCGTCGATTTGCCATGGCCTAAATTAAGAGATGGAACCCAGTCGATACTGTGTCGATCCCACAAAGGAGCTGCGGTTCCAGAGTGAAAATGTTGATCACAAACCCTATCGTTACTTAAGATTTTCTCTGTGAGGTCATCGCGGCTTATTGCTGAGATCCATCGTCCTCTTCGCTCAATGCTGAGTTCTTCTACTTCTGGGCCCTGATTCGTCACAACTGCCGGAACTCTATATAATCGGATTCCCTTATCTCGACCAGTTTTTCTAGAACACCCCACAATCAGGCACATTGGCATTTTGAGGATGCGAAACTGGAATAAAACGCGTCTGAATAATTGTGTTTGTGACTAGCATCCGTCCGCCATATTGGTATTTGAAACACCAGCATGGCGGACGGAAGTCACAAGTGATACCGGAAGTCACGTGAGTGCAAGCCAAGAATAATATTTTCGTCTACCATGAATACAAGGCATTTTATAACAATCATTATTTCAACTAAAATAAACTTTAAATTTTTATTATATTTCAATCACCAGTACTACCAAATCCACCTTACCTTTCAGTCTTACTCACCCCAACGCTCTTTCAAAGCCTTTGACTCCTCAAAATCAAGACACCAATCTACAAACCTACTTGGCTCCCATGACACAGCTATTAATTCCTCACACAAATAATCAAACCTGTATTTATGCAGTCTCTTATATCGATTAGAATATATAGTAAAAGTTAATTTATCAATCAAACCAATTTTACTAATAATTTTATTAAAATAATTACCAGCTAACGTAAAAGACATATTATTTAATATTATAAGTGGTACTAAAAAATCTATCAATCCTTCTAGAGTAATTAAATTTATGTCATTAGCAAGTTCATGAACTGGTAAACCATCTATAGCAAAAAAATCAAAAGTAAAATTGGCCGAATATGGGTGGATTTTAGGTTTCGCCAAAATACGTAGCTACAGCAAACCTGCCATATATGCCACGGGTTTATCCTTGTGGGTATCAGGTCTGCGCTCCGGACTAAGTAAAGCCATAATTTTTCCCACATGATTGGACTGAATCTTGGTCTTGTCATCAGCGGGTCCAATGTTGACCCACGAATGAGGGTAGACGATACCGGCTAAGGCCACTTCCCATTCACCGTTCAATTCCAGCGTGTTGGGTAGATTGATTGTAAATCCAGTGGGACCATTGTCGGGATACGTGTCTATGCTTGTATTGCTCGGTAAATAGAGATAGAAATCCGATGGAGACGTTTCAGTCATGTTGGTACAAATTGCGCCTTGTTTCTGAAGTGAAGTGTTACCGTCACTGTTCCTGCATAGAATGGAACTTCACTATCCGTTTCAGTCTTTAAAACAATTTCTAGTTCTCGTAAACGCTGTTGATGAAGCTTGTGGTACTGAATGCGGGGAAATATTTAGGAAATATTTCATAGTCCCCTTCTTGAACACTTCCGTCCGGCGTAATCCAGCGTATCACGCGCGATTTTTTACGCCCGTCAAACCACGGTTCAATGGCGAGATTCGATTCGATATAAAAAGACTCGACGGGTTGATAAGCAACAGGAATGTATTTCCTTAACCCGTGGGGTGGATCAATATAGAACGACCAGGCTTCTTCTTGAGGTAAACACACAAACATCAAGTAGGGAATAAAAGAATCGATTCGAAATCGTCCATCTCTATAAGGTGTGCTAATGGTGTCATTGTTATCGAGAAATCCAAGCATACGCGCAAACGGTAACGATATTCTGAATGTAGCTCCTGCTTGAAGATCAAAACGGTATCTTCCTCGATCTTAGACCATAGCAATACCAAACATTTGATCAAAGATTGAATTGTTGGATAGATTCCTCAAAATGACACGATACCGATGAGTATAGTAATCAACCATATTAATAGGACTTGATAACCATATGTTTTGCGTCTTTATATTGTTGACGCAGAAGTCCCTATCGGTCTCAGTTGCTTCTACAAAAGGACGAAGATTCACATCCATTCCTTCATCGTCATCACTGCTGATCTCAAACCAAATATCACCTGGAAGTATTTTAAAATTATCCGGTTTGTTCAAGAAAGGTGGAATCACCGTATACTTGCGTTCTAATTCTGGAAGATCAGCATGTGTCAAAGCAATAAAACCTAAAAGCCTGGCCAGGGATAGATGAAGTCGAATAGTTCGATTGGCTGGAATAGTCCATCGAATCCTTCTTGACACTGGATCGTAATTGGTTCTGATTTGAACCTCTGCTAAATCATTGGTCATGGTATCAATCACATATTCAAACACCTCGTAGTAACCAGGATACGGTTCATGAGGAAGTTGTTTTGCCACAAAAGGAGGATTTTTATCTTGGTCAACGAGTTGCCAAATCCTGTCTTCTTCGCTCAACGGTATTCTTTTGGTGTGACGCCACGTTTTGGGAAATACCACTTCGGTCAGTCCAACTTCCCAGTCTCCTTGTAACACGATTTCTTGAGGTAAGTCGATTTTGTAGTGATGGGGTCTGTTGTCTATGAAACGAGCACTTATCGTGTTGCTTGGAAGAATCAAATAGAAATCCTCTTGCGCCAACATGTTGATGATCAATGATGGAACCACACTTGGAAACGTGTCTTTATGCTTTCTTCATGTAAGCGGCTGGGATCCATTGATCGTACTTGCTCGGCCAACCTCTCCAACGTACCAAGTATTCTTTCTTCCGTCCTACCCCTTTCGTTTTGAGGATTTTTTCCACTTTAAAAAAATCATCTTCTTTCACCCGAACTCGTTCCAGTTCTTGTTCGTAGAATGTTCCTTTTATTTTTGAACCGTCATACTCCTTTAATCGATACACGGGGGGTATTCTACGCAATCGTTGAGCCACCGTAAACACTTCTTCTGTCCAATTAGGTGTATACCCTTTTTTGAAAATACCTTTCTTTTTCGAGATGCGTACTTAATCGCCGACTTTAAACTTGAACCGGATTCGTTTCGTTCGCTTTACAAAATCGTCACCGTACAAACGACGCCACATGTCTTGAGCATTTGCAGAGGTTACTAAGTTCGGTGCAGTCCCAATGCTGCGATGTCTCGAACTATTGTAACTATCCACTAAATCGTCCAAATCGTCCAGGTAACGGTAACTATTTACCTGTGTAAAGAACCGCCACATGCGTGTCTTCAAGGTTCTATTAAAACGTTCCACGATTTGGGCTTTGGTTTCGTTATACGTGACGAAATGTTGCACCCCTTTGGATTGCAAGAACTTTTGAAATTGTTGATTTGTAAATTCCGTCCCTTCATCCGTCTGCAATCGATCAAGGATGCGTTCATCTTGTTCAAAAATGCTATCGAACGCCTTCACTAAATTTTTACCCGTCTTGTCTTTCAAAGGTACCACCCAGGCATATTTGGACAGAGCATCAATGACGGTCAAGAGGTAACGAAACCCATCATTTTCGTCTTTTAATGCTTGCACGTCCACAAGATCCGCTTGCCATTGTTCATCCATTCCGTTCACCACCACACGATTACGTTTAAAGCGTTTTCGGACAGGTTTGTGCAATGTATACGGTACTTGGGATTCGAGCCATTTTCTTGTTATGGATGGCTTGATTCCTTTTGCGCGAGCAGCATCGACTAATCGCTTGACGCCAACAAAAGCAGCAGGTTCTCCTGGGCTGTAGTACACTTTGCGAAGTACCGGTAATGATTGTCTTTCCGTCTTCCATTTCTTCTTCTTCACACTCGTCGTGGCCATCGGAAATTTCAATTACAACCCCTTGACAACAGGCAACGTGACACCGAATACGTTTAAACAAGTTTTTCAGCAAAATGGATGGTAGAGATCCACGTCCTAAGCAAGGCATTGTACAACTAAATAAAGTTGATCCTCTGAACTGTGTTTTATTACATTCTCATGTAATTATACAAATACATCATCACCAACCATGGTAAACTGGGAAGTGTCATATCTTGTTCTATCAACCACTCCAGTATGACATGTTTTTGTTTCACAGGTAATGTTAGAAAGTCAAGCATCCGCATAAAAACTGCCACATGACCCCAACATACGGGTTGCCTTTCTTCCACTCTTTTCCAACATTTCTGTAAATCCGTTACTGTACATGGGAAGCAACAAGGAGGAATGTTCAACACGTCGGTTTTGATTGAACGGGTCAACTCTGCATCCATCCTTGAAATGGCACGAATAATAAACAGTTTTGTCCTCTTCATCTTGAAGACAAAAAATATGGAAGTAAAATATGGCACGTACGAAACAAACTGCACGTAAATCATCCAGTGGAGGAGGAGAAGAAGAAGAAAACATGGATGGAACTGAAGAATGCCACCAAGAATCACCTTCACAGCACATGTTGAACATTTTCGAACTGACTGGGCTGCCATTGAAGGAGAAGAAAAAAAGTACCTGCTTTTTTTTTTTTATTCCTTCTCAATATCCGTAGGGTAATGTGTCAAAATCGTTTTTGATCACACGCTTATCGTACACCAATTTATATTTCTTGTCTTGCGATTGCGTCACCAATTGTTTGTTTTTCGTATCACGTACAATCTTGTGAGGGTTATGAACAGTGACAGGTTCACAGTCATTGGCTCGTACCATGGCAGCCATGGTACGAAAGTTCACTTTCTCGGTAGTACGAACATTTAACGTGAATCCACGCACTTTACACACAATTTTTCCCTTGTGTGTTTTGTAGGCATAATTCTTAGGACCTGCCGAAACAAAGGCGGCAATGTAATCATCGTCACTCAGTTCATTGGTAAGTTCACCCAAATAATCACCCAATGAGGGTTCCCACTGTCCTTCTTCCGATACATAAACAAGGCTGTCTGTATCGTAATAACACACTCTTTGATCCAGTTTGTCCATCACACGGTACAATTTAATTCGAGCTTGAGCTGTAGTGAAGGCTGCCAAAACAACATTAGTTCTGTCGGAAGCTTCCACAAAATCATTTTCTAACGCATAACACACTTCCACCATGTCCTCGGAAACAAGATGAACATCTTTCACATTCACGCTAGCACTAGTGAACAACTCAAAATAGCGTTTTGGTTCATTCACTACTTCCAACTTGGGTCTGTTGGGGCGTTGTCCCAATTTTCCCTACATGTTGTTGAGTATTTGTTTCCACACACTTCTGGCTCCTGTGTTATACTGAATCTTGTCCTTGTCCAGTAGAATTCCTTCGTGCTGACGATACTCTTCAATGTACCTGGCTTTGTCTTGATCGCTCTCACACCAGGAAGGCCACCCAGAGGCTTCCTGTTTCTTCTTTAAAAACATATCGATATAGTCTTTAAACAAAGTTTGACTTTTTTGATCAAAATGCCATACTTCATGTAATTTCACCACCCGGTATCCCATCTCACGTACCAAATCCAGTTCTAGACTCACCCACGTCCCCGTAAAGGTTCGTTCTTGATCCGTGTGTTCACAGGGGGTTTTTTGTAGTGTTTCTGCACAGGTTCGACACAATGCAAACATGAGTTTGTTGTTACACTTGAACGGTAATACAGGGTGATACAGTCCGCGGGCTGCAAGCACATCACATTTGATGACACCAAAGTAATCTCCAGCCTGGGCAAGATTCAAATTGTCCGTGATTATCTGAGGATGTCCCACAGGATACACTCCGTTTTTATTTATATCCGGATACAAACTTGTAAAATCCACATACTTGATCTTCTTTCCTTCTACCAGCAATTTCGTGGCATTGGTACGCCCCCCATAAAAGGCATCACGCGGGTTCAGGGGAGACACAAAGTTTAACCCATCCACAAATGCTTTCACTTCTTGGTTCTCTTTTAGGAGCTCTCGCCACTGACATTCCCACATCTCCACGACACCAAACCCTTGCTTCTTCAAATAGTCAGTTCTTTCCAAGGTATGTTGATACAATTCATGCATCGAACAATTGTTCACGGGGTTCACAGTGGTACCAGGAAAACATTTGATACAGCCATGATAAAAGCAACCATGAAACTCATAAGCTGTGTCGGTAGCTTCACAATATCCATCCAGCAAATACGGTCCCACACGCTTCTCGCCTTCATTTCTACCGTGCCGAATCACTACATTATCCTGATGCGCCACATGAGCCATCCACTGATAAGCGCAATGCGATTGATTGGCTTTTTTTCTGTAGCCTAGAGGGATAATGGCAATGGTGTTCTCCTTCAAAAACATGGTAGGAAAAATTAAATTGCATACTAAAGAGGCAATGGTCATACTTTCTTTGAAAGGGTGAATATGACATAACTCTTTCACCGTGTCTATAAAATGACAGCAACATCGCCGCAAAATGTCCACATCAGATCGACAATAAGCCACCAGTTCTTCTTGCATATTAAACACCACCTTCTTTGTCTGTTGTTCTTGGTACCAGGTCAGGAACGCATCACGAGCTTCTGGTTTCATGCCGTCAGGGTCATAGTATTCAACATCTGGTATGGGTCCCACATAATGTTGGTTTTCTTCTGTATTGAAGAAATGGGGGAAATACCCTTTCTTGAGTTCTTTCATGCCAAATGTTTTGGGTAACTTTACAAGGGCCATAGAAAAAAAATTTAAACTGTCAATAAAACGCACATTCACATCTGGTACTCGCATCTCCATGATCTTGGCACCATTCATGATGAGGGTTGGTTTCACATTGTTCTTATACAAATAATCCAAAATAAAATAAGAATCATAACCCTTAAAGTTATGGGCTATGCAGGTTGCTCCTGGCATCTCGTCAAACAGCCAGGAGCAAAATGCTTCGCACGTTTTAAACATCCACTCCTTCCCGTCTTGATCTTGTACCACCACCAGATTAGGGACATGGATTCCAGTGTCTTGGGTGCATTCAAAATCAAAAAATAAATAAGTGTCCTCTTGTTCCTCATCATCCTCTCTCTTTCTTTTCTTGCCTTGTTTGGGTACTTGCATGAAACACTGATGATTTTTGTCGACAAACTTGTCACATATACGACACATCACTTCTCCACATTTATGTAAGTTTACATCCCGTCGAGTCCGGTCCAGCATTTTACCGCAATCTTTACACTTGAGATACTGTTTGCAAACAGAGATTCCACCCTGAGGCCCCATTCGACGATGATTCTCAAAACATCCAGGTCCCTGAAATGACCTTCGGCAATAAGCGCAATAGATCCATGAGGATATATCACCACGACATCCTTCTTGAAAACAAGACAAACACTTCTTCTTACATCGATGATGCCTTCCCTCTTCTGTGTTATATCCCTTTTCACATTCCAAACAATAATAAGTGCGTCCCATGAATCCAGGCATGGAGGTGATGAGATCATAATGACCATGATGGAAATATAAATAAATCACTTTCTCCTGGGTGGGACCTTTGAAAATAATACTGTTAAATGTTCCGCACTGACAATCACCAGTTGATAGTGGGGTAATACGGCTTGAAACTTCTTCGCCTCTTCAATGCCGCATGGTTGTAGGGGGACGCCCGCTTGCTGATGTAATGTCAAAGCTCTTGTTCTTTGTAAGGATCGACCCCGATAGATATCATCGTATTTGGGGTCTTTTTCCAATTTGGCAATTCCCACCACTATCGCTCTGGCCATACATAGTTCGTCCTCATTTCTTATTTGAATAAAACATTGTTTGTCCTTCAAACGCTTGTTCATATTGATGACTTTCTTTCTTCCACTTCCGCTTGGAAGACATACATGGACCAAGTTGATGTCAAACCTTTGATTGATGTACAATTCTTCATACGATTGTAATACCCGCTCCACTTCAAACATAAGTCTTTGATGAGTGAGTTCTTCCACAGGCATAAACGGTAAACTAATGGGCGACTTCAAATCACGACTTTGCATAACAAAACGAATCTGATCTCGTTTATTCATAGCACGCGTCACATCTTGAATCATCTTTTCCAACACATTGTTTAAATTGGTGATTCCTTCTTGGATATTCTTAGCACGTGGTGTGTCTATCGTCAAACTATAATCAATCCCAGAGGTAACGAATTTGGGAATGCGGCGCCGACTTTGTTCTTTTAACTCATAGACTGCCCTTTGTTGTCCCCCAACTTGTTCACTGAAATAAAAAGATTCACATTAAGTCTTCGAGCAACTTATCCACATCAAAAGTAACAGATTGTTGATCAACTTGCCCTTGTAAATCGTCATCATCATCATCAATAACAACGGTTGTAATCATCTCTCCATGATCGTCTGGTTCCTGCTGTGCTTCCATTTGAGTTACCGCTTGTAACAACTCATCGTCATTCACGGCAGGTGTAATCATGTCTCCATCAACCATTAACCCCAGTAAAATCTCTCGTCTGTCAGAACGACAAAACTGGCGAATCACCCATCTCGAATCGAAACAAGTGAATTGATGAAGTGTAAATCCCAATGCTACACAAGACTCCATCCAAGGTTGAATCACATCACCTGGTTTTACACATTCCAAAGCCTTGGTCATAAACATCGTGATCATTACTTCATCGGCTAGTTGACACGTCCGATAATCTTCCTTGTATGGGGTCCTATGGGAACACCCATAACACGCTTCATTTGCCAAACACTTGACTCTGTTCCACACATGCTCACAATACACACGCCAGAACTGGGCTTCCATAGCCTCTTTACTTTCTTGATCCATGTTGTTCTCAAAATGAGATTTCAAAAATGATATCGAAGAACGCCAAAGCTCGCTCTTTTTATACATTTCCTTTAGGTGCCACGCCCTTCTTTGCCATACCATCTTTTTTTAAAAAAACAGCCCAAAAGAGGGGGGTGGGGGGTACCCCCTATTAAAAAACCAGTCAAACCGGTTTTAAAACCGTTTTTTTCAAAAACGTATATAAGGGATGACACTGCTTTCAGTCGGTGTCTTTTCGCTCATCTCTTTGTGGGGTGAAGGTGATACAGGGTGGAATTTGTTGCAGTGTTTTTCTATTCAAAGTCAAGATGCCCAAACGCAGATTGCAGAAACAAGGAGGTGCTGCCAAAAGACCAGCAACGTCTTCCAGCGACCCTGTATCGCCTTCGCCATCTGAATCGGATCATGTGATTAACGCAATTAACGAAGTCGGGTCTCCATCAACCAGCGTTGAACCTGTGCCATCATCATCCAGTGTTGAACCTATGACATCATCACCATCCAGTATTGACCCTGTGACATCATCCAGTGATGAACCTATGGTATCACGTGATGCTATGACACCTCCATCGAGTCCTGCACCTGTCAATGATGATGATGATGATAATGATGATAATGCCCCACAACCACCACCGCTTCAGAGAGAACCTCCTATTCCGGGAGAATGCTGCGTATGTTTCGAAGGTGAAGCAAGTCCGCCAACCCCATGCTGTCGCAAACCGCTTTGTAATCCATGCCTACAAAGCTGGCTTCGTAACCGAAGATTTGATTGTCCGCATTGTAGGGCTCGGTTCCCCAATGACTATTTGATCTCGTCGGAAGAGGCAACTGATGCCCTATTGCAAGATCCGGAATTCCAGAGAAGGATCCGACTTGTAAGTACATTCATTCTTATACATCGTTTATCAATTGTATATGGTGATACATAACTTCGAGGTCATCGCTGATATCTATATATTTTTGTTTAGACATATAGCGAAATGTGTCGCTATGCATTATACAAACAAAGTAGAAGAATGAAGACTTCGGACATAGAATTGGGTGTGATGTAGTTACTATGTCGGGTTTTGCATGTTGGTCCAGTTCGCCGTTTATTTGCACCTCCTAAATTAACTTGGTTTGAAAGAGCTTTTTTATTTGATTCTTTGATTGTTTGATTGTTTTTTGTAAATAAGAAACGTTCGTTTTTTCTTTATAGGCATTGATTAAACTGAAAGCTGCAAAAGCAACACTTAACTATCAGCATAACTATCAAACACGCAATGTTCACCCTTATAAATTTTTTTTCAACTATTATGTAATTAAAGATCTTTTAGAAGGTGTTTTGTCATGCAATGGAGTTAGACGATATCCTTATAATGGTATACTACTCGTATATAAGATGCTAAGAAAGTTGAATTGTTAATTATTATTATTTTTAAATAAAAGAAAAGCAAAGTCATTTTTTTTGCATGTTGTGAGGTTAGGGGTGGCTGTAAGGGGAGGTTGGAGGCCACTCATAAAATGACTTTGCTTTTTTTATTTTTATTTTTTTATTTTAGGCACTGGATCATGTCATGGAAGCTCAAATGCGATTTAATTCTAAGATATACATACAAAAGGATCAAGAAACTATTTTAAGAATAACAGAAACTATATTATGGCTAACAAGATTAAACTATTTACTTGTCAAAGCAAGTCAATATAGAATTGCGAGTCAATCTTTATTTGGAATACCTGAACCTTTTGATACCATCGAACTGAAAACATTGTTAGATATTGTATAATTCAGTTTTTTTCTATCTCTACACAGATGATTCGTAACCTGGATGATTATTATTATAATAACCCGGATTATGAACATTATTATTATGTACATGAAACGTTATTCAAATTACTCGTTTTCGAATGATAATCTTTTTTTCTTTTTTTTAGGCCTGTAGTCGTATGATACATGGAGGTTTAGTTACATACCATGTTTGCCCTGTATGTACGACAATTGACACGATTTATTCACTAAAACGCGGTTTTCATCGTTCATTAAATCTAGAAGAATGGGATGCGTATATGATGTTTCTGCACAATACACAACACATGTCTGACAATTAGTTTATTCTACAGACTTATTTCAACCTTCGAAGGCAGGATAGACTCAGAGCCATCCGCTTCAACAAGGCAAAACAAGATCTATATAACTGTAACAGCATGCTCGAAATATTAACCTCAAGATTACAATATCACGAACAATTTCAACATCGTAACGTGTTTAGCTTTTCTAGTAAAATTCTTTTTTATTCCGTCAAAGCGTATCGTCGATCTCTCGTTAAAAAAATTGTAAAGTTCCTCTAGTTAACTACATAAAACGATGATCGATTTCCTTATAATAATATTTTTCTCTTTTTTTATTTTCAGCTAATACAAGCTGTTGAATGATTTAGCTTAAACATGAGATCAACCCGATTCAGACATAATGTAATCGCAACAGCTACAAATTTAATCAGTATATTCACATCTGTTATCGTTAATCGTGACGTTGGAAATTACGATCAAGCCATCGACAGTATTGACGAACATTGCGATCAAGTACACATATTACCAAACGATGTATGTTCTCTTTGCCAACTGCCCAAGAATTTGTTATGTCTTATGGAAATCGATCCCCGTCTATTAATGTTTATTGATGTATAGTCATCATCATCATCATTAATCATCGTTCTTGTGTCTTTTTTCATAGACTATTATTCGTATAAACGAAGAAATCGTAGTTGCCAATGCAAGAAAAAAGAAGATATTAATTATGGCATCGTCTCTCTACGGTCCAGATTTTATTCGCTTTCTAAACTATTAGTTTTTGATTTCTTTACAGTCATTTCCAGCAAATGCAAGAGTGCGAACAGAAAGACTCAACAATGAAGATATATATATTATTATTATATATTATATATATATTTTATTTATTTACAAACAATACAGTCAAATAAAAAGAACGTTTCAAAACATGTTTAGTTTATCTTGACAGATTCGTTTTTTCGTTTTCTCATTTTTTTTACAGATAATCCAATCAATTGAAGCATGTACAAGTTTGTGTGTAGACAGATTCAACGAACCTAACGTAGAGGAATCTATTCTATTCGATATTCTAGACATCTACGATGATCTTTTAACTTCGAAACGAACGTTTCAAAACATGCTTCTTTGACAGATTCATTTTCTCATTTTTTTTTACAGATAACCCAATCAATCGATGATTGTACAAGCTTTCTTTCGGATAGATACAACGCACCTAATTCTAATGTAGTAAATATTAATCGCATTCACAGTGACTTGAGTTTGTATCGTTCGTTTAGAATATTTGACATAGACTACTTCCACTTTTCTTCTAGACCAGTGATTTGAAATTTCGTTTTTTTCTACAGATACTCCAGTCAATTGATGACTGTAGAAGTTTTCTTATGGATAGATATCACAATCCTAATGTCACCGAATCTGATTTTCTAGAGATTGAACGCATTAACCGTGGTTTGATGTTGTTACGTTCGTTAAGAATGTTTCAAGAGATAATTCCTTTACCAGACGAGGATGATTAAAAAAAAATCACTATATATTTTTTTCAGGATGATGATAGTGATGGAGACAGTGTGTTTGACGAAGTCTCTACATTGTCCTCCGAATTGTCTTTCGAGTCTTTCGAGGTAGATTCTATGTGTGATTGCGATCTTTGTGACGATTTGAATGATGTTGATCACCATTACCATTGTGGTTGTGATTGTGATTATTGTTATCACATGTACGATGAATTAGGTTATTGCGATTGCAAAGAATGTATTGATGTCTTCTGGTACATAGGTACTCTATCCCTAGCGTAAATTTTTTTACTCTTTTTTAGGACATTAGTGATGATGATGATGATGATGATGATTATTCACATATCAGCGAAGAAAGTTGGGAAGTGGAAATGTCCCTTCCAGAACTAGAACAATGGGAACTAATCATAAAAATCAAACCACCCCAATCCTAGTATGAATATTATTTACATTACTTTCTTTAGGACAATGATGATGATGACAGTGATAATGATGATGATGATGAAGGGTACATGGTACACTTTTAAGAGAACTTTGTCAATGTTCTTTTCAATGTACCCTATGTGAAATGCCAGAAGTTTGCACGCATCAATGCATTCATTGTATAGATTATCAAGTATATATTAATCCCATGCATAGTTGTTGCTTTTGCCATTTTTGCTCCGCTTATCAAGCTTTTGAACCGCCGAATCTTCCATTTTTCTTGTCGAGGCGTAAGTTCAAATCGTTATTCTATACGTTTAGTAAAATTCCATCCATGTATGTTAATTATTAGTTAGTCTATGCTTTCGTGTTATACAAGATTTCATGATGTTATTTACTCATTAAAAAAGTTTGGTTTTCACCTTCCATTTGTGTGTTCGTGTCTTTTATAAAATAAATAAGGGCTACCCCATCCGATTCATTTCACATCCGAACATCATGGTTAGAACAGCAGAAAGACGACTTCTTCGACGACGATCGCGATTCCCTCTTATCAGACACATAAGAAAACAATACGGAGAGGGACGAGTTGCTGCTAGACAACGAGGAGGAAGAAGAAGAAGAGTCAACTACAGACCCCCACCCTATCTTCAACCCTTTATTGGATCTTGGCGGCAACCTCGTTTCTAAAATAAAAAAAAGGACAACCTCATCCAATTCATTTCACATCCGAACACCATGGCTACAAGAGCACAAAGACTTCGACGACGTTCGCGATTCCCTCGTATCAGACACAAAAGAAAACAATACGGAGGAAGAAGAAGAAGAAGAGTCAACTACAGACGACAACGAGGAGGAAGAAGAACCAGAGCCAGTCTCGTCAACTTAGGACCCTTAGAACCCCCACCCTTTCTTGGATCTTGGCAACAACCCTCTTATGAGTATTGGCGGCAATAACGTTTCTAAATGGTGAAAGAAGAAAAATGTACAACAACAACAATCATGATCATTAAACTCTTGTTGTTTTTTTATTACTCATAGTCCATTGATGTGTCTTCTTCTTCGTCTACTTCCAACAGCATTTCGCCGCCACTCGCTACAACATCGGGTATAAAATTGTCACAGCAGTATTCCACGACAATACACCACATGTGCTCCCATCTCAATTCGCGTTTCGTCTTGTTTGGACTGCATTCCATACGGTAATTGTGCTCCTTGAAATTCCACCACGTTTTATCCAATCGCCACTCCAGGTTCAACCAACGTTTTCCTTCGCGCTTCACCGACACATCATTAACGGCTCGGTACACACCACACATCTCCTTCACTTTTCGATTGTCTAATCGCTTTCCACCTTCCAAAAACACCTTGAGATGATCCTCCAATCCATCTTTTTCCACATGCTCCAATTTCAACGTCTGAAGCGAGTCCGCCAACACATCCACTCCTTTGTCAAGCACATCCATTTTTTTCTTTTCTTTTTTTTTTTGCACTCCCCCTTATATATAGTTTTTTTCTCATCCGCGCGCGCGCACCCCCACCCAAAAAAACCGCTGACGCCCACGCGCGCGCCCGCGCGCGCATCTTCCCGCGCTTTTTTCCCGCCAAAATACAATTCGCAACAATTCGCGTGTGCCACCACCTCCAACGCAGAATTCCCATTCAGCTCCATTCAGCTCAATTGTAACATCCTCTCGACCAATCAGGAGCCAGTATTTGCCCCGGAGTGATCCCCCTTACTACTTTGGGGACATTTTAGGGAAGGTCAACTTTTATACATTGACAGGCAGTCAATGTATATAAAGTTAACTTTCCCCCTCCCCATAAGCTAACCTTGTTATTTATTGTCCAACCACCTCCCCTCAAAACAGCGTCCTATAATATGTGACACACAGATTGGCTACTTAGTCACTTCTCTTCTGAATTAATTTCTAATTATGACTTTAATACAAATCATGAACACAAGCGGAATAAGTATGAACAAGCAGTTATTCCTCGCGTCTTTGCGTCTTTGAAGCTAGATATGTTTCAGCGTTTTTTCGGTAAGAGTCATTCTAATCAGAAATGAACACATTTGCCACTTACCTCCGCAGAAACGTGGCTTTGGATATTTTCGAGACAGACTTTTAAGCGAGTTGGCGGTAAGGATTTTGCCCCAGCACGGGCTATGTACTGCTTGTAGTAGTAGAGGAACAATACCTTTTCCCAGATTAGGACATACACCCCCACCCCATAACAGTATATTATGTTAAACGTAAAAAAATAACAATAGTAATAATAATATCAATACCAGTAATAATATTAATAATGATAATAATACAATAATAACTAGAAATACGACTCCCGCAAAAACCTCGCGAAGCTAGTTTTTGAAGAAGTCACAACGCTTTCATATTTTATTCTTTATTTTTTTTTTATATTTTATGTTATTTTTTATATCAGCGTCATCCCCATTATTTTATTTCTTATGCTGTGTTTGGTACACAATTAGTGACACCTGGTGCAAATTACATGATCAGTATACCGCTCAACACAGTGCTTAAAAATTGACCTTCATTTAACTCTTTCACTGGCCCTGAGATTGCACCAGAGGGAATAGAAGTAAAATTATTTATCTTGACAGGGAATACAGAGTCGATGAAGTATCACAATAATATTCACTTAACACAAATTGAAAATGATTGTAAATCTTTTGCAGGTGAAATCTTGAAGAGTTGATATGAATGCTTGTGTTTACCACGGTGTAAAAACCTGTGTTTTTTTTCTTTAGTTTTATTTTCTTAGTCTCTACTGCTTTGCCTTCTTTGTTGTACATCACTTTTGAACACAATATGTTCTTACACAGAGGATGAGTTGAATGCTCCAATTATTTTTGTTTATGTTTTTTGGTTATAATTGCATGAGATTCATTGTAAGAAGAATCTTCTGATTAGATATTTTATTGTCTACTGCAGTCATTATTTCATTCCCGGGTAACCACAATTGAAAGCATTATGAATAGTGCATGTTTTAATTTGTGTACTCTTTGCAGTTGCAATGGTACCCCCAGTGGTAGATAGAAAAATTCCTCTTCCCTCAAAAGAAATGCCATATCAACAGAAGTGTGAGATACAATGTCATTACATAAACAATTGGGGGTAAAACAATTGGATTCTACAAAAGCTTTGAATAAAGGTTTGGTAATAGTGAGTGCCGACTGTATAGTATGTGGTTGTGCTATTTTTAGGTCATATAAAAACAATACATGTAAGAAAGAGTTATTGAAATCTTAATATGTTCAAAAAGATTGCTGCACTACGTACTCCTGTAAAAAAAAAAAATGTGAAATCAACATCAATCAGTCAAAAGTATATACCACATGAAAGTTTGATTGTGCTGTTACAGAAACAGGCAAAATATCCATACCCAACCACAGAAGTTTATATTATTTTGAATATATGAAAATTACTATTATAAAAACTGCAGAAGAAAGATTTAATATAAGGACGGTATTTCATCGAAAAAGTCATGGCAGCCAGAGGTATTGAACTGTAAACAATGACATATAGTGACGAGAAGAACTATCATTATATTATTATCATTATTATTATCATTACTATTATTATTACTGGTATTGATATTATTATTATTGTTATATTTTTTATGTTAAACATAATATATTTTTATGGGGTGGGATTCATGTCCTAATCTTGGTAAAGGTATTGTTACTCTATTACTAAAAGCAATACAAAAATCTTCTTAATAGGCTTTCCATCAGAGGTGGTAGTAATCAAAACAGCTCCAAACAATACCATTTCTTCTTAAAGGCTTAGAATCTAGTGCAGTCATTTGTCTAGAAAGTTTGTGTGGAAAATCATTATTGAAAGCATAGGGCATTTAGGAAACTTGAAACACTTGTTACTACATACAGCACACTTGCAATGAATATATGAGAATGATCATAAACATTTTGGCATTACAAAATTTATTTTCTTCTTTATAAAGTTTTTCCAATGTAAAAGGTTAATTGCATGTTGTGGTTGTTATGAAATATTGATATTTGACATTATAAAAATAAAGTAAACAGCAGAAAGTAACAAAGTTAATATGTTATGTCTAACTTTGAAAATTAAGGCTTGAATTAACATTTCATTTGTGAAAAAAGGGCAGGGGTTCTAGATAGCAATATTATCAGGGGAGGAGGGGGGGGTCATTGAACTCTAAGGTAAAACTGACCCATTGTGAAAAGGCTATGAAACTTGTTGTCTCTACGCAATATTATTGAAACCTTTCAATCAGAGAATACATACATATATATATGGCAAAGAAAAATACTACTCAGAATTCAGTAATCATATTTGCTTTATTTTGAAATGATCGCATTGATCACTGATAATATTGCAGAACCAGTACTCTATAGTGACACAGGGTATATATTCTGTTGAAAATGTTTAACAGAACTGCTAGATCTAGAAAATTTACAATATTTTCACTGTTGCAATGATATCAGATCACATCGTTATAAATGATTGCTATAACAACTGCAACTCTCTGTTGGGAATTACTTCAAACTGGAAACGCTATCGTTTTATTCCTCGCGAAGCGAAGTTACTAATCGTGTCGGTTCCGGTCAGACCACGTGGCTCGCAAGCCCGAGTAAATCGAGCCGAGAGTTTTTATATATGTATATATATATATATATTTATATATATATATATATTTTATATATATGTTTATATATATCTATATTTTAAAGGTGTCCGTTCGCAGGCCAGGTTACCTGGCAATAGTAACGCACTTGAGAACGCTGAATTTCCGCCATTATTCGGTGATGCCTTTTTGAAAGTAATGTAAATTTTGTGGAAACCGATTTCACTCGTCCTGGAAGTACATTCCAGCAAGGTGATCTCCAAGATATTCAAGAAATATTAGCTCGAGATCGTCGCCGAGTAAGTTCGAATACCGTGAAAATCAACACGAGGAAAGCACGACTCAAAGCAGGGATAGAGAAACGACAGCAGGGAGAATAACAACAGAAATCGCAGCCAAGACAACAACTGCTCGCTCCAGAAAAAGGCAAACGAAACAGCAGGGAAAAGGACCAGGAATTCAATCAAGTTAGTTTTGAATTTGAATGTGTTATTGATAGAAATACAGGACATGAGTGAACGATTACATAACGAAATATATTGGTGTACTACATTTAGCAAAACGACTTAGAAGGGACACCGAGTAAGAACGACTTCAACGATTGGAGATGTCTCTGGAAAATAATTCTACTAGAAATACGACTCCCGCAAAAACCTCGCGAAGCTAGTTTTTGAAGAAGTCACAATGCTTTCATATTTTATTCTTTATTTTTTTTTATATTATATATTTTATTTTTTATGTTAGCGTAATCCCCATTATTTTATTTCTTATGCTGTGTTTGGTACACAATTAGTGACACCTGGTGCAAATTACATGATCAGTATACCGCTCAACACAGTGCTTAAAAATTGACCTTCATTTAGCTCTTTCACTGCCACTGAGATTGCACCAGAGGGAATAGAAGTAAAATTATTTATTATCTTGACAGGGAATACAGAGTCGATGAAGTATCACAATAATATTCACTTAACACAAATTGAAAATGATTGTAAATCTTTTGCAGGTGAAATCTTGAAGAGTTGATATGAATGCTTGTGTTTACCACGGTGTAAAAACCTGTGTTTTTTTTCTTTAGTTTTATTTTCTTAGTCTCTACTGCTTTGTCTTCTTTGTTGTACATCACTTTTAAACACAATATGTTCTTACACTGAGGATGAGTTGAATGCTCCAATTATTTTTTGTTTATGTTTTTTGGTTATAATTGCATGAGATTCATTGTAAGAAGAATCTTCTTATTAGATATTTTATTGTCTACTGCAGTCATTATTTCATTCCCGGGTAACCACAATTGAGAGCATTATGAATAGTGCATGTTTTAATTTGTGTACTCTTTTCGGTTGCAATGGTACCCCCAGTGGTAGATAGAAAAATTCCTCTTCCCTCAAAGGAGATGCCATATCAACAGAAGTGTGAGATACAATGTCATTACATAAAAAAAATTGGGGGTAAAACAATTGGATTCTACAAAAACTTTGAATAAAGGTTTGGTAATAGTGAGTGCCGACTGTATAGTTTGTGGTTGTGCTATTTTTAGGTCATATCATAAAAACAATACATGTAAGAATGAGTTATTGAAATCTTAATAATATGTTCAAAAAGATTGCTGCACTGCGTACTCCTGCAAAAAAATAATGTGAAATCAACATCAATCAGTCAAAAGTATATACCACATGAAAGTTTAATTGTGCTGTTACAGAAACAGGCAAAATATCCATACCCAACCACAGAAGATCATATTATTTTGAATATATGAAAATTTCTATTATAAAAAACTGCAGAAGAAAGATTTAATATAAGGATGGTATTTCATCGAAAACGTCATGGCAGCCAGAGGTATTGAACTGTAACCAATGACATATAGTAACGAGAAGAACTATAATTATATTATTATCATTATTATTATCATTACTATTATTATTACTGGTATTGATATTATTATTATTGTTACATTTTTTTATGTTAAACATAATATATTCTTATGGGGTGGGATGCATGTCTTAATCTTGGTAAAGGTATTGTTACTCTACTACTACAAGCAATACAAAAATCTTCTTAATAGGCTTTCCATCAGAGGTTGGTAGTAATCAAAACAGCTCCAAACAACACCATTTCTTCTTAAAGGCTTAGAATCTAGTGCAGTCATTTGTCTCTAAAGTTTGTGTGGAAAATCATTATTGAAAGCATAGGGCATTTAGGAAACTTGAAACACTTGTTACTACATACAGCACACTTGCAATAAATATATGAGAAAGATCATAAACATTTTGGCATTACAAAATTTATTTTCTTCTTTATAAAGTTTTTCCAATGTAAAAGGTTAATTGCATGTTATGGTTGTTATGAAATATTGATATTTGACATCATAAAAATAAAGTAAACAGCAGAAAGTAACAAAGTTAATATGTTATGTCTAACTTTGCAAATTAAGGCTTGAATTAACATTTCATTTGTGGAAAAAGGGCAGGGGTTCTAGATAGCAATATTATAAGGAGGGGGGAGGGGGGTCATTGAACCCTAAGGTAAAACTGACCCATTGTGAAAAAGCTATGAAACTTGTTGTCTCTACGCAATGTTATTAAAACCTTTCAATCAGAGAATACATATATATATATACATAACAAAGAGAAATACTACTTAAAATTTCAGTAATCACATTTGCTTTATTTTGAAATGATCGCATTGATCACTGATAATATTGCAGAACCAGTACTTTATAGTGACACAGGGTATATATTCTGTTGAAAATGTTTAACATAACTGCTAGATCAAGAAAACTTACAATATTTTCACTGTTGCAATGATATCAGATCACATCGTTATAAATGATTGCTATAACAACTGCAACTCTCTGTGTTGGGAATTACTTCAAAATGGAAACGCTATCGTTTTATTATGAAAAATACCTACTTACATTCTCTTGTAATCTCTTGGTCGTCTTCCGATTCCGTTTTTAGACTAATAGAATTATTTTCCAGAGACATCTCCAATTCTTGAAGGCGTTCTTACTAGGTGTCATTTTGCTAAATGTAGTACGCCAATATATTTCGTTATGTAATCGTTCACTCATGTCCTGTATTTATATCAATAACACATTCAAATTCAAAACTAACTTGATTGAATTCCTGGTCCTTTTCCCTGCTGTTTCGTTTGCCTTTTTCTGGAGCGAGCAGTTGTTGTCTTGGCTGCGATGTCTGTTGTTATTCTCCCTGCTGTTGTTTCTCTATCCCTGCTTTGCGTCGTGCTTTCCTTGTGTTGATTTTCACGGTATTCGAACTTACTCGGCGACGATCTCGAGCTACTCTTTCTTGAATATCTCGGAGATCACCTTGCTGGGATGTACATCCAAGACGAGTGAAATTGGTTCCACAAAATTTACATTAAATTTACTTTCAAAAAGGCATCACCGAAATCCCAATGGCGGAAATTCAACAGTTCTCAAGCACTCTACTATTGCCAGGTAACCTGGCCTGCGAACGGACACCTTTAAAATATAGATATATATATATATATATACATATATAAAAACTCTCGGCTCGATTTACTCGGGCTTGCGAGCCACGAGGTCTGACCGGAACCGACACGATTAGTAACCTCGCTACGCTCGGCCTTCGGCCTCGCTTCGCGAGGAATAACTATGTAATCTGATATCATTGCAACAGTGAAAATATTGTAAATCATCTTGATCTAGCAGTTATGTTAAGCATATTCAACAGAATAGATACCCAGTGTCACTAAGTACTGTATTCTCTGATTGAAAGGTTTCAGTAATAGTGCGTGGGGACAGACAAGTTTCATAGCCTTTTTACAATGGGTCAGTTTTACCTTACAGTTCTATGAGCCCTTGATAAAATTGCTATCTAGGACCCCTGCCCTTTTCCCACAAATGAAAAGTTAATTTAAGCCCTAATTTGCAAAATTATACATAACATATTAACTTTGTTACTTACTGCTGTTCATTTTTATGATATCAAATACCAATATTTAATAACAACCACAACATACAGTTCACCTTTTAAACTGGAAAAACTATAAAAAAGAAACTAAAGTATGTAATGCCAAAACTTTTATGATCTTTCTTATATATTCATTGCAAGTGTGCTGTATATAGTAACAATTGTTTCAAGTTTCATAAATGCCCAATGCTTTCAATCATGATTTTCCACACTAACTTTATGGACAAATGACTGCACTAGATTTTAAGCCTTAAAGAAGAAATGACATTCTTTAGAGCTGTTTTGATTACCACCACCTCTGATGGAAAGCCTATCAAGAAGATTTTTGTATTGCTTGTAGTAGTAGAGGAACAATACTTTTACCCAGATAAGGACATACATTCCATCCCATAACAATATACATTAAGAAAAACATAAAAACATATAACAGTAATAATAAAAGTATCAATACCAGTAATTAATAATAATAATAATAATAATAATAATAATAATAATACTGATAATAATATAATAATAGTGCTTCTCATTACTATATGTCATTGGTTACAGTTCAATACCTCGAGCTGCTTTGACTTTTTTTATGAAATACCATACTATTAAATTTTTCTTCTGCAGTTGTTATAATTGAAATTTTCATATACTATTCTTTAGTTGGGTATGGATATTGTGGCTGTTTCTGTAACAGCACAATTAAACTTTCATGTGGTATATACTATTGACTGCTTGATGTTGATTTTGCATTAATTTTTTTATTGTTTTTATGATTACCTAAAAAAAGCACAGCCACATACTATACAGTAGGCACTCTCTATTACCAAACCTTTATTCAAAGTTTTTGTAGAATCCAATTATTTTACCCTCAATTTTTTTTATGTAATGACATTGTATCTCTAACTTCTGTTGATATGGCATATTTTTTGAGGGAAGAGGAATTTTTCTATCTACCACTGGGAGTACCATTCCAACTGAAGAGAGTAAACAAATTGAAACGTGCACTATTCATAACGCTCTCAATTGTGGTTACCTAGGAATGAAATAATGACTGCAGTAGACAATAAAATATCTGATCAGAGGACTCTTCTTACAATGAATCTCATGCAATGATGACAATAGAGCATAAACAAAAAATAATTGGAGCATTGAACTCATCCTCGGTGTAAGAATATATTGCTTTTAAAAGTGATGTACAACAAAGCGGACAAAGCAGTAAAGACTAAGAAAATAAAACTAAAATAAAAAACAGTTTTTTACGCTGTGGTAAACACAAGGACTAATATCAGTTCTTCAAGATTTCACTTGAAAAAGATTTACAATAATTTTCAATTTGTTCCTCGCGAAGCGAGGCCGAAGGCCGAGCGTAGCGAGGTTACTAATCGTGTCGGTTCCGGTCAGACCTCGTGGCTCGCAAGCCCGAGTAAATCGAGCCGAGAGTTTTTATATATGTATATATATTTAGCAATTATTCCACGAAATCGAGTCGTATATGAGCTAATAGCCAACGAGGCGCGTAGCGCCGAGTTGGCTATAGCTCATATACGACGAGATTGAGTGGAATAATTGTTTTATTATATCTCTAAACCCTCGCTTATGAGACACTGGAGTTAGTTTGTACGACAAGAATTGACTTTGTTATTGTTTTTGAACAGAACCATGTCAGTTGTCGAGCCGACATATTGTAGAGCCGATGTGTAAAAAAGTTTGAAACACGAGTCCGGCTCGTTTTTAAACATCTCTTTAATGTACTTGTCAATTTTTTTTCGAGTTAGCAAATTAGTTTAAGAATTTTAAAGTGGAAAAAGTAGGCAGAAATAAAATAAAACTCAGTTTACGGGCTTCACAGATCTTTCAAAATGGCGGCTGTTTGTAAGAGTTTCACTTTCGTTCGTAATAAACAATTTCGCAATATAATTTGCTCACTTACCGTCGAATAATTTCATCCCATAAATATTTGCTTCGGTAGTATTTCTTCGGTGTATGATTTTTAAGCTTGACTTGAATTTCTCCCTGTCTAATTCAAGAAATCATCCCTCCATGATGGCCGTTTTCCGTGCCAATGGTATATGAGCTGATATACTATGAGTAGGGAACCAATCAGAGCGCGCGTTTGCTCATATACAAGGGTTGCAGATATAATAAATATATATATCTATATTTTAAAGGTGTCCGTTCGCAGGCCAGGTTACCTGGCAATAGTAGAGTGCTTGAGAACTGTTGAATTTCCGCCATTGGGATTTCGGTGATGCCTTTTTGAAAGTAAATTTAATGTAAATTTTGTGGAACCAATTTCACTCGTCTTGGATGTACATCCCAGCAAGGTGATCTCCGAGATATTCAAGAAAGAGTAGCTCGAGATCGTCGCCGAGTAAGTTCGAATACCGTGAAAATCAACACAAGGAAAGCACGACGCAAAGCAGGGATAGAGAAACAACAGCAGGGAGAATAACAACAGACATCGCAGCCAAGACAACAACTGCTCGCTCCAGAAAAAGGCAAACGAAACAGCAGGGAAAAGGACCAGGAATTCAATCAAGTTAGTTTTGAATTTGAATGTGTTATTGATATAAATACAGGACATGAGTGAACGATTACATAACGAAATATATTGGCGTACTACATTTAGCAAAATGACACCTAGTAAGAACGCCTTCAAGAATTGGAGATGTCTCTGGAAAATAATTCTATTAGTCTAAAAACGGAATCGGAAGACGACCAAGAGATTACAAGAGAATGTAAGTAGGTATTTTTCATAATAAAACGATAGCGTTTCCATTTTGAAGTAATTCCCAACACAGAGAGTTGCAGTTGTTATAGCAATCATTTATAACGATGTGATCTGATATCATTGCAACAGTGAAAATATTGTAAGTTTTCTTGATCTAGCAGTTATGTTAAACATTTTCAACAGAATATATACCCTGTGTCACTATAAAGTACTGGTTCTGCAATATTATCAGTGATCAATGCGATCATTTCAAAATAAAGCAAATGTGATTACTGAAATTTTAAGTAGTATTTCTCTTTGTTATGTATATATATATATGTATTCTCTGATTGAAAGGTTTTAATAACATTGCGTAGAGACAACAAGTTTCATAGCTTTTTCACAATGGGTCAGTTTTACCTTAGGGTTCAATGACCCCCCTCCCCCCTCCTTATAATATTGCTATCTAGAACCCCTGCCCTTTTTCCACAAATGAAATGTTAATTCAAGCCTTAATTTGCAAAGTTAGACATAACATATTAACTTTGTTACTTTCTGCTGTTTACTTTATTTTTATGATGTCAAATATCAATATTTCATAACAACCATAACATGCAATTAACCTTTTACATTGGAAAAACTTTATAAAGAAGAAAATAAATTTTGTAATGCCAAAATGTTTATAATCTTTCTCATATATTTATTGCAAGTGTGCTGTATGTAGTAACAAGTGTTTCAAGTTTCCTAAATGCCCTATGCTTTCAATAATGATTTTCCACACAAACTTTAGAGACAAATGACTGCACTAGATTCTAAGCCTTTAAGAAGAAATGGTGTTGTTTGGAGCTGTTTTGATTACTACCAACCTCTGATGGAAAGCCTATTAAGAAGATTTTTGTATTGCTTGTAGTAGTAGAGTAACAATACCTTTACCAAGATTAAGACATGCATCCCACCCCATAAGAATATATTATGTTTAACATAAAAAAATGTAACAATAATAATAATATCAATACCAGTAATAATAATAGTAATGATAATAATAATGATAATAATATAATTATAGTTCTTCTCGTTACTATATGTCATTGGTTACAGTTCAATACCTCTGGCTGCCATGACGTTTTCGATGAAATACCATCCTTATATTAAATCTTTCTTCTGCAGTTTTTTATAATAGAAATTTTCATATATTCAAAATAATATGATCTTCTGTGGTTGGGTATGGATATTTTGCCTGTTTCTGTAACAGCACAATTAAACTTTCATGTGGTATATACTTTTGACTGATTGATGTTGATTTCACATTATTTTTTTGCAGGAGTACGCAGTGCAGCAATCTTTTTGAACATATTATTAAGATTTCAATAACTCATTCTTACATGTATTGTTTTTATGATATGACCTAAAAATAGCACAACCACAAACTATACAGTCGGCACTCACTATTACCAAACCTTTATTCAAAGTTTTTGTAGAATCCAATTGTTTTACCCCCAATTTTTTTTATGTAATGACATTGTATCTCACACTTCTGTTGATATGGCATCTCCTTTGAGGGAAGAGGAATTTTTCTATCTACCACTGGGGGTACCATTGCAACCGAAAAGAGTACACAAATTAAAACATGCACTATTCATAATGCTCTCAATTGTGGTTACCCGGGAATGAAATAATGACTGCAGTAGACAATAAAATATCTAATAAGAAGATTCTTCTTACAATGAATCTCATGCAATTATAACCAAAAAACATAAACAAAAAATAATTGGAGCATTCAACTCATCCTCAGTGTAAGAACATATTGTGTTTAAAAGTGATGTACAACAAAGAAGACAAAGCAGTAGAGACTAAGAAAATAAAACTAAAGAAAAAAAACAGGTTTTTACACCGTGGTAAACACAAGCATTCATATCAACTCTTCAAGATTTCACCTGCAAAAGATTTACAATCATTTTCAATTTGTGTTACAAGTGAATATTGTGACACTTCATCGACTCTGTATTCCCTGTCAAGATAATAAATAATTTTACTTCTATTCCCTCTGGTGCAATCTCAGGGCCAGTGAAAGAGTTAAATGAAGGTCAATTTTTAAGCACTGTGTTGAGCGGTATACTGATCATGTAATTTGAACCAGGTGTCACTAATTGTGTACCAAACACAGCATAAGAAATAAAATAATGGGGATTACACTGATATAAAAAATAAAATATGAAATATAAAAAAAAATAAAGAATAAAATATAATAGCATTGTGACTTCTACAAAAACTAGCTTCGCGAGGTTTTTGCGGGAGTCGTATTTCTAGTAAATGATTGCTATCACAACTGCAACTCTCTGTGTTGGGAATTAAAATGGAAAGGCTATCGTTTTATTACGAAAAATACCTTCATACATTCTCCTGCAATATGTTGCTCGTCTTCCGATTTCGTTTTTAGAATGATAGAATTATTTTCCAGAGACATCTCCAATCGTTGAAGTCCTTCTTACTCAGTGTCCCTTCTAAGTCGTTTTGCTAAATGTAGTACGCCAATATATTTCGTTATGTAATCGTTCACTCATGTCCTGTATTTCTATCAATAACACATTCAAATTCAAAATTAACTTGGTTGAATTCCTGGTCCTTTTCCCTGCTGTTTCGTTTGCCTTTTTTAGGGCGAGCAGTTGTTGTCTTTGCTGGGATGTCTGTTGTTATTCTCCCTACCGTCGTATCTCTGGCTGTGCTTTGAGTCGTGCTTTCCTTGTGTTGATTTTCACGGTATTCGAACTTACTCGACTACGATGTCTTGCTGCTTTTTCTTGTATATCTCGGAGATCTTCTTGCTGGGATGTACTTCCAGGAGGAGTGAAATCGGTTCCACAAAATTTACATTATTTTCAAAAAGGCATCACCGAATACGCAATGGCGGAAATTCAGCAATTTGTCAAATGCGCTACTGTGGCCTGGTAACCACGCCTGCGAACGGACACCTTTAAAATATATATATGTATATACATATTCTTGGCTTGCACTCACGTGTCTTCCGGTATCACTTGTGACTTCCGTCCGCCATGCTGGTGTTTCAAATACCAATATGGCGGACGGATGCTAGTCACAAACACAATTATTCAGACGCGTTTTATTCCAGTTTCGCATCCTCAAAATGCCATTGTGCCTGATTGTGGGGTGTTCTAGAAAAACTGGTCGAGATAAGGGAATCCGATTATATAGAGTTCCGGCAGTTGTGACGAATCAGGGCCCAGAAGTAGAAGAACTCAGCATTGAGCGAAGAGGACGATGGATCTCAGCAATAAGCCGCGATGACCTCACAGAGAAAATCTTAAGTAACGATAGGGTTTGTGATCAACATTTTCACTCTGGAACCGCAGCTCCTTTGTGGGATCGACACAGTATCGACTGGGTTCCATCTCTTAATTTAGGCCATGGCAAATCGACGACGCGAAGAGAACAAACTGAAGCCCAAGAAGCTCGAGCGGAGAGGTCGAAGCAAAGGCGAAAACGACAGGCGGAACAGCAAGAACAGGAACGTTTACTAAAGCTACAGAAATTAAACGAGCCTGGAGTCCCCCTTTCCGATTTTGCTTCTAAGATTGTCGAGGCTGAAAGCTTAAATTTTTCAGAGGCAGAGCAAGTTCAAGAGGAGGCAGCAGACTTGCAGCCAGACGATCAAGAAACGTATGACTGCTCAACACAAACAGAGGCTTTTGACCATTTGTATCGGTCTGTGGCGCCTCTTTCTGTTAAGGACTGCCCACGCACTGATGCCTCTACTCAAACAGAAGAGTTTGACTACTTATTTACCCATCTATCGCCGAGCAAGCCTTTCGATCAGAATTATTTTAAGGACGACAACGCGAAAGTGTCATTCTACACAGGCCTGCCAACATACGAAGTGCTAGAAGCAACTTTTATTCATGTCTCACCTTTTGTCAAACGCCGAACACAATGTCTTACTTTATTTCAAGAGATGGTCATGGTTCTCATGAAATTGAGACTAAATGTGCCACACCAAGACTTGGCATATAGATTTGGAGTGTCCCAGTCAACAGTGTCAAGGACATTTGCTCACTGGTTATTCATTATGGATGTGCGACTGTGCCCACTGATTAGGTGGCCTGAGAGAGAAGAGCTTTGGAAGACCATGCCTCAGTGTTTTAAGTTTTCCTTTGGTACAAAGACAACTGTCATTATTGACTGCTTTGAGGTGTTTTGTGTAAAACCAACAAACCTCCTAGCCAGAGCACAAACATTCAGCTCTTACAAACATCATAATACAGTGAAGGTCCTTATTGGCATCACCCCTCAAGGTTGCATTTCATTTGTCTCAGAAGCCTGGGGTGGACGGACGTCAGACAAATACCTTACGGAAAATTGTGGCTTGCTAGACAAGTTGCTTCCTGGAGATTTGGTTATGGCAGACAGGGGGTTCACTATTCATGATGGTGTTGCCCTAAAGAACGCAGAACTTGTGATTCCAGCATTTACGAAAGGGAAAGAACAATTAGACCCTACTGATGTTGAAAAGACAAGGGGCATTGCACATGTCAGAATTCATGTTGAGCGAGTGATTGGACTTTTACGTCGAAAGTACACTATTTTAGAGAATACCTTGGCAGTTGATCTTTTGACATGTAATCCTCATGGAAATCCAGAGGTCCAAGTACCAATGATTGACCAAATTATCAGAGTTTGCTCAGGACTTGTCAACCTATGTGGCCCCATTGTTCCATTTGATTAGTTTTGTGTCCATAAAATGCATGATGGGGTATATAAGGTATGTTTCCGTGGGTATGTGCCACCCAGTTCTTTTAGTTTTTTCTTAACATCTTTTTGACTACTGGTACATGTACATGTAATTGTAAACTTTTGCACATTCGAAATACCAAACCCCATTTTACCTAAAAATCATATCTAAACCCCATTGGGTGGTGCATACCCATTAAGTATTTTGGGGCAGTACCCAACCGCGACAAGGGGGGATGCACCATAGAACCTTGCTTTAAATGCTGTAAATGAGGCTTTAACGTAGCATAGATATGGATATCAAATTATAGTTGACTGTTTGAAGTTTTGAATTCAAATGGTTTAATTAAATTGATTGCATCACATAGTGTACATTTTGCAGGTTAAATTGTTTTCAGGTTTAATCTGTTTTCAACCTAGGTAGATCTTTTTCAACTTGAAAATAACACTATTTCAGAAAATTAAAACAGTTTCTATTTGTCTATAAGGATTACCCTCTCT
>OX453281.1:13181461-13308337 GCA_949710005.1 Ricordea florida
TGTTCAATTATTGTAAAATTGAAGTCACAGAGAACATGAAGAGTTTTGTTGAAGTGTGTCGCAACTTCACAAGTGTTCTTATTAGTATTCATGGCCGATTTATGATTCCGAAAACGCACTTTGAATTCATTGCTAGTCGAACCTACATATTGCACACTACATTTTGTGCAGGTGACCAAATAGATAACATTTTTGGATTTGCAATGAAGATGTTGTGTAATTTGGTAGGATCTTTTAGAACTAGCGCTAGTAAAGTGGTCAGATTCAACTAAAAAGTTACGGCAAAGATCGCATTTACCTTTGCATTTAAAACAGCCATGTTTATCAGAGTCATTGTCCTCCATTCTACGTGGGCGTGCAAGAATTTCCTTTATGTTTTTAGATCTTCTGTAAGATGGAATAATTGATCCTCGAGGGAAAATTTTAGAAAGGGAAGGAGAATCATAAATAAGATGTTTATGAGAATTGAGAATTTTTCCAATGCTAGGTAAAATAGGGTTGTAATCTAAAACCAATGGAAAAATTTTTTTGGATTCTCTATTGGCAGGGGCAAGAAGGTCCTCCCTGGGAATAGATTTAACTTTCTCGAATTGTTGTTTCACCTGGATAGGATTGTAGCCTCTATTAATTAAATAACTCTCATATTCATTACTTCGTTTGTCAAAAGATTCAGGGGTGGAACAATTTCTTTTGACTCTGGTAGCAACACTTAATGGAATGGCCTTAGAACAGTGAGCTGGGTGGGCACTGCTACGCAACAAATAAATATGATTATCGGTAGGCTTGGAGTAGATATCCGTTTGGATAAATCCGTCAACAAGATTAAGTGTAAGATCTAAAACATTAAGAGATATCGGGGAATGAACAAGGGTAAACTTAATGGTGGGGTAAAGAGAATTGATAAACTCAGTGAACTCAATTAATTTAGAGTGCCCTTGTGTCCAAAGATCGAAAATGTCATCCCTATATCTCCACCACAGATTTGGTTTGATGGTCCCTGATCTAGCTTTTTTGTCAATTACCCCCATGGCTAAGTCGGCATAGCTGCATGCATTTTTGGGCCCCATGGCCGTTCCATGAATTTGGAGAAAATTTTCACCTTTGAATTGAGAATTATTGTGTTGTAGGCAGATCTTAACCGCTTCTACAATACAATCAGTGGATGGAAAATTAGTTGTTCTGGAATTAAGGGCTTCTGTTATTGCGTTGATTCCCAAATGGTTATCAATATTGGGAAACATGGCAACAACATCCCAAGATACTAAAAGACTTTCCTTTGGGAAAGGACCCGTTTTGTTAAGATCTTGAATCTTTTGTAATAAATGGGTGGTGTCCTTGACGAAGGATGGTAAATCTTGGGCAAGAGGCTTGAGATAGAATTCAGTGAAAGCTGAAAGGTTTTCAATTGCCGTCCCACAGCAAGATGTAATAAGCCTAAGGGGATTCCCGTCCTTATGGGTCTTGATGGTGCCAAAGGCTTTTCCTGGCTTTGCGTTCTTGTTGGTAACCCATTGGGCAATTTCTTTACTGATTTGGCCTCTCTCAAGCCACTTTCTACCCCATTGTGAGATAACGTTAACAACCCCCGTGCTAGGATCTGAATCAAGTTTCTTATAGTGGAGCTGGTTTTCTAGTTGTTCTTTCATTTTGGCATCATAGACCTCCGTGTCAATCACAACAAATTTGGAACCCTTGTCTTGGATCTTGATAGTGAGCCCTTCGAAATCTCTCAGTGTGGACAATGCCTGCCTTTCTCCGGGAGAAAGATTATCTGGTATAGAGCGAATATTATTAGGATTGAACAGGTCTTTCTTAACCGAATCTAAGAAAAGTTCAAGCTCAGGAAAACGAGATACAGGGACTTTCCACCGCGAAGTTTTTTTAATCGCTGGAAACAAGGGCAGGCTATTGTCAACGCTAGAGTCATCGACGCTCTGGTCATTGTGAAAGAAAACAGCTGCTCTCAGTCTATTTTCAAATTTCTCCCAGTCTTCTAGTAGTTTAACACGATTAACGTCGCGGGGAATTGGGCAAAAAGATGGACCCTTGCTAAGCAATGATTTTTGATCGGCATCTAATTCTTGTGATGAAAGGTTGATAGGATAAAATTGTTCCTGATTAGAGATTGCATTTAAGCGATATTGTCTTAGTGTGTTAAGAAAACGTTCCTTTCTAGCTTTTCTAACCTTCTTGGAGAATCTCCTAGTGGTCTTTCTGGTATGCGTGATGCGTTCCAAAGGCGTATCTGTGAGCAAAGGAATGACTCTCTTGATCTTGTTTCTATGTCTGATGTTGAGTTCTCTATTAAGTGACGCTATTGTATTCTTTACCTGTTTCCAACATGATGAAGCCATGTGGTCGTCTTGTTCTTCAAAAAGGCGTTTACGCTCTCTTTCAAGAGAAACTTGAAGTTCAGCTGAAGTAGTTTCGGTGTACGTAATCAACTCATTGAGTATGTTCTTGGATGCCGCTTGTAAATGGAATTCACAGCGTTTTTGTAAATCCTCGTTGTTGTTGCCGAGGGCTAAGTTGAACTTCAGTTTAAGACCAGTGGGAATGGAATTGAGCTGCTGACAACGTGATAAAAAACGATGGTGGTGCTGGTATCTAGTGAGTTTGTTCCAAGTATTGATAATGCTTGCCGATGTAAAAGAAGACCTGGCCATCATCGGATCAGTACGAGACGATTCAAAGGCAACCATCCAGTGGAATGTAATAGTTGTGTAGAAAAGAAGGTTTGCCAACGATGACGCTAGTGAGAAGGATCCCAAAGGATACGCGACGCTTACACTCGGTGGATTTAGTAGGAATGAAAGAGGAACAGCGAACTTCTCACATGAGGTTTAATACTGTAGACGTTTCGCCCATTCGGGCTTCTTCAGTACAGTATGTAAGATTAAAAAGATTACAAATACTTGGAATAAAAAAATTATTTACAATATTGGTGTCTTATATATGAGAAAGGAAAGAAAAAAGAAAATTACAAACAAAAATTTTTAAAAAACTAACATCTAATAAAAACCTAATGAATAGGGACTAATTAGTGATACAATTTGTGATCCCTAATTGGGCCCTTGATTAACATATATAGAATAAAAACTTTACGTAATAAGACTTGTGAGAAGAAAAGAAACAAAACCGTTGACAGATGTTAGTTAAATCTTATTCTATTCCTTGAATTGAATTCTATTCCTTGAATTGAATATATATATATATATATACATATTTATTATATATAAAGCGAGAATTTTAGGTGATAAACGCTGCAAGTAGAATTTGGTATTTTCTATATTTCACATGTGAAAAAAGTGATACGTCCAATCAGCTTCTCGTATAGCTTTCCTCACATGTGCAAAATATAACCAATCAGTCTCTAGAGTACAACCACTTAGCCAATCAGAGCATAGCATTCAAATGGCTTCACAGACGGTTGAGAAAAGAGAGCCCGCCAATTCCTGCGCCAGTCTGTGATTTGAAAACATGGCTTCGGCTTCACGATTTGTTCCTCTGCAATTGCCATTAGCTGAATTTATTGAGGAGCAAGCAAACAAAAATACTCTGAGAAAAACGAACAGAGACATTTCCTTGCTCAAAGAGTTTTTGAGAGCAAAAGAAATAGATAAAGAACTTGAAAATATTGAAGCGAAAGTGCTCGATGGAATACTATGTACGTTCATCGTGGAGGTGAAAAAAATGACGGAGGAGAATACGAACCAACAACATTAAACATTAAACATTCTGAGCGCTAATACTTCAGGATCGCTGGCTATCCGACAAACCGAAGAAGTAAGTTTATCATCAAGGAACCAACAATCGCCACAACGACCTTTTTCTTTATTTCAAGGGGTGAAAATTCAAGGAGGAACATTTAACATTGCTGTAAACAGTTTAAGTCGACAAAGTCCTGACTTGTCTTTTCACTGCGCGAAGCGTAAGCATTACTTCACTGAATCAGATAGTGATTAAAAAGCAAAGGTTTTGCTCATTACATTTTTAGCATTCTCCCGGTATTTTCAGTTATCTTGGGTAGGGAGTAATTATTTATATAGACTCTTTTTCATCTTGTTGCCGGAGAACAGTATTTAACGCCAGGTCATTTAGATTCTTGAAATTTTACTGTTTTTGCAAGTAAGCTCATCAGATTTCAGATGGTAATAAAACTGATTTGATGGACATGCTTAATTCTCGCTTTATATATAATAAACAAATTACATCATAGAAAGTGCTTTGTACAGATTTTTATTCACTCGTTGCAAAACTTCGGAAAACTCACTCGTTCGCTGCGCTTACTCGTTCGTTTTGCGAAGTTTTGCAACTCGTGAATAAAAATCTGTACGTCGCACTTTCTATGAAGTAATCTATATTTATAATATAGCTACGTTCTTACGCCTTCTGATTGGTCAAAAACCTATGTTTTATCAGAGTATAAAACATAGAAAAAGCGTGTTTTATTGTTTTTCGCCATATTACCTCTACTCGACAATTCTGTAAGAGACGGCGAAAAACATTTTCTTTGAAGAAATTCATGATGGAGTTCTCTGCGAAGCAGCAGAAAGTTTTGAAGCTGAGAATAATAAAACAAATAAAGAAGAAGAAGCGAAAACAGTCGAGAAGTTGGTATTAAATGGCGTCGGTTTGGCGATCTGTGTGCTTTTTTGTTTCTACTCGCGGCATGTAAAATCTATATCATAAAGCAAATAAAGAAGCCTAAGTCATGTATTACACTGTGATTAAAACACTCCGGGCATTTGAGAACACTAGTAGTATGTTACCGTAAAAATTGACCGATTTTAATATTTATTTTTGTAACCGATTTTAATATTTATTTTTGTAACCGATTTTAATATTTATTTTTTAAAAAAATGAATTATGGTCTAAAGATTTACAATAATTTTATGAAGTATGGAACAATTAAAAGATTCTGAATTAAAAAAAATTGTAAAAGAATTGAGAATACCTGGTTGGTCTAGTTTACGTAAAGCGGAAAAAATTCAAGCATTGCGAGAGAGGGGAATTAATACAAATGAAGATTTGGAAAATTACCGACAAAGACTTATTGATAATAGACCACAAACTCCAGAGGGGCCAAATCCAAGACCGCGTATACCAACACCAACACCAAGACCACAAACTAAAGTGGAGCCGCCCCCCATAAAAAATATGACTAATCAAAAGAAAAGTCTTATACCTAGACCAATTCCAAAACCTAGACCTAGAATTGGGAAAAATATTCCTACTACTCGACCACAACAACCATATTTTCCACAATATTATCAGCCACAACAACCATATTATCCACAATATTATCAGCCACAACAACCATATTATCCACAATATTATCAGCCACAACAACCATATTATCCACAATATTATCAGCCACAACAACCATATTATCCATATTTTCATCCTCAACCTTATCAATATCCATTTTATCAAACGCAACAACAGGAACAAATATTACAACAACAAGAACAAATATTACAACAACAAGAACAAATATTACAACAACAAGAACAAATATTACAAAATAAAACATCTATTAAAGAAGGCGTTAGAGATTATGAGAAGGAGGGTGCTAGACCTAAAGAATTAAAACCACCACAACCACAGAATACTTCAAAAAAACCTGAAAGAGAGGAAGATTTAATTATAGGTAGGGGTTATGAGAAGGAAGGCGATAAAACTAAACGAAACAGAACAACAACCCTTAGAATATTTCCAATAATACCTCCTGAAAATGAAGAAATACTTCAAAATATCACCGAAAGAAATGAAACTATTTTTCAAATTAGGAGAGATCTAGATAATGATTTATCAGAAATTATTTATAATGAATTGGAACCACAAATAGAAATGCGCTCAAGAATTGTTATCAGTTTTAGCTCTTTGATTCATAGAGGAAATGGAGAAATAGCTTATCACTCCCACACATTTGGGGGTGAGGGGTCTTTTTCCATGCTTTCAGAAATAAAAGATTATATTGAGAGGTGTGAAGGGCAAAGATTGAGTTTGGAGGGTATTGCTTGGAGCAGGGCATACTTACCACCATCTAAAATAATTGATAAAAAAGGTGCTCATGAAGGGAGAGTTGAATTTACAGAGGTAAAAGTAAAAGTTATTCACAGTAACGAACCTCTAATTGGGTGTGGAAAATTACCGGACCATCTTCGTAATAAAAAATGTCTTTACGCTGTCGATGGTAAGGATGATAATATGTGCTTTTGGCGGTGCTTGGCTATTAAATTGAACATTATCGCTGGAAAAGAAAGACCAGAGAAAGACATAGAAAAACTAGCTATTAAATTGGCCCGAGATTTTTATAATAACCAAAAATTGAAAGCTTCAGAAGTTAGACCGACAAAACTTGTTGATTTTGAAAAAATCGCAAAAATGTTTTCTATTAACATTAGAGTTTACGAACAAAAAGAAATATTAAAAGACGAAATTTGGAAACTAATTTTTGGTAAAGGACAGTTCAAAGATAATTTACCTTGTTTAGATATTGGACTTCACGAGGGACACTGTTTTTTCATAAAGGATATAGAGATGCTATCCAAAAAATGGGAATGTTCAGGATGCAAACAAATATTTAACCGTCATGACTATCTTGGTGAACACGTAAAAAATAACAGCTGTAAAGGAGGAAAAACAGAAGTAATACTTACAGGTAAAAAGATAAATCACATTCCCGGAAGTTCTGAAAAAGTTTTTTATGGTGGTAATACCCAATTTAGCTATAAAGCTTGTAGATGGATAGATGAACAATCTAAGATTATAGGAAAACATATTCATCACGCTTTATGTGGTCATGGTGGTGAAAGGTGTGTTAAAGATGGAAGTGGAAATGAGATTTTTTTGGTGGATGGGTACGAACCTGAGACCAATACTGTTTTTGAGTTTTATGGGTGTAAATGGCACGGTTGTCCATGTTTAAAAGAAGATAAAAATAAATATAATGAAACAAAAAAAAGAGAAAAGATTATTAAAGATTTGGGGTATAATGTTGTATCAGTTTGGGAGTGTGAAAAACCTAAATTGAGTGATACATGGTTTGAGAAGAAATTTACCCCGTACCCAGATTTTATTGATTATGATTTTGAGGCAATATTACAAAAAGAATTTCAACGGATTACTGATGATTTATCTTTTAACCAAACACATATCCCGGTTAGCGTTGCAATACATGATACTCGTGAAAAAGAACCAACGTTTATTATAAATTCAAATCCTGATGATCTTGTTAAAGAATTTGTTGAAAATTTGGAAAAGAGAAGAAAAAAGATTGTTGAAAAGGTTAAAAAAGAATATCCATTACCTGACCAAGATTCTATACCAAAGAAAGTTTTAGAGGAGTATGAAAAATGGTGTAATCAAGTTCCTGTTTTAGGGTTTAATAGTGGAAAGTATGATATTAATATGATTAAAAGATATTTTGTAAAAAACATGACTGATAAAACTAAGGATATTTTTGTTGCAAGGAATGCGAATAAATATATGTTTTTGACAACCCCAAAATTTAAATTCTTGGATGTAATGTATTACCTTGCACCTGGTCTTTCTTTTGATAAGTGGTGTAAAGCAAACAACTGCGAAGCCAAAAAACTTGTATTTCCCTATGAATGGCTGGATAGTTATGATAAGCTTTATCACGTTGGGCCAGTAAAACATGAAGACTTTTATTCAAGGTTGAAACAGAAAAATATTTCTGTAGAAGAATATGAAGATTTTAAGCGTGAATTCAAAAAGAGGGGTTGTGTTACAATGATGGATTGGTTGAGAGAGTATAACCTACATGACGTTATACCTTTCAGAGAAGCTTTAGAAAAAACAAGGGCTATGTATTATCCTGATAAAATCGATATATTAAAAGATGCAGTATCCATCCCCGGTGTCTCAATGATGTATGTTCTAAATAAATACCAAAAAGTGAAAAAGAAAGGTGATCCTGAATTATTTGCTCCTGGAAAATATTGTGTTCATAAATGCAATAAAATTTGTAATAAAGTGTTTTGTAAAAAATGTCACCAGATATTGAAAGATTGTAAGACATGCGACAAAAACAAAATTTATAAACTTTTGAAAACGGGTATGGTTGGGGGGCCTAGTATCATATTTATGCGTTATGCAGAGTTGGGAAAAACAAAGATTCGTTCTAATAAATATAAATTTCCTAAAAATTGTGTAAGAATTGTTGGTTATGATGCAAATGGGTTATATCTTTTTGTAGCGGGGCAAAAAATGCCATGTGGAAAAGGTGAATGTATTGAGGTTGAAAACCCAACAGATCCTGAATTTATTAAGAAGATTTGTAAAGATATTCTTGATGGTAAACTTTTTGGATTTTGCCAAGTTGATATAAATGTTCCAGAAAACCTAAAAGAAAAGTTTGAAGAGTTCTCACCGCTATTTGTGGTGGATAATGTTCCCGAATATTTGGTCCCTGAACACATGAAAGAATATCAAAAAGCTACAGGTAGAAAACACCTAAAAGATAATAAAAAATTACTAGGGGTTACAAATGCAAAAGAGATACTTTTATATACAGAATTGATCGAATGGTATCTTAATCACGGTTTGGAGATTACAGCTATTCACAATATTTTGAAGTATGAACCAGGAACACCATTTGAATGGTTTCCCGAAGAGGTAGCTAACGCTAGAAGAGATGGAGATATTGAGGATATGATAAAATTGTTAAGTATAGCTTTTAATAAAAAAGAGAAAGATAAGGTAGAAAATGTTATTAATGAATTAAAAAAATTCCCTGATGTCGTGCCATTTATTGAAGAGCATAAAGACATTAAAGTATTGATTGAAAAACTAAGGCCAAAGTATAAAGGTTGTAAATCATTAGCTGATACTTACAAACTGAAAGGAAATTCATTCTATGGGAAAATGATAGAAGATAAAGAAAAACACAAAAACACAAAGTATACTCAGGATGAGCGTGAGGTTGAAAAAGACTTAAGATCCCCATTTTTTGAAGATCTTAATGAAATAAATGAGACATATGAAATAATAAAACGAAAGAAAAACATAACAATAGACAGGCCTTATCAATGTGGTATAGCGGTATATCAGCTAGCCAAACTTCGAATGTTGGAATTTTATTACGATTTTCTTGATAAATATGTGGATAGAAAGGATTTTGAGTTGATACAAATGGATACAGATTCTATGTACATGGAAATTTCGGATGAAAAATTGGATAATATTATAAAACCAGAAATGCAAAAAGAATACTTCAATGGAGGAAAAGAAAAATTCCTATCAACATCGAAATATCACGAAAAGACCCCGGGGCTGTTCAAGTTGGAGTTTGATGGTGTTAGAATGATTGCAATTTCATCAAAATGTTATTACGCAGAGGATGAGAATGGAAAAGTAAAGTATAGTTGTAAAGGAACCATTCATAATCAAAACGAAATGACCTGGGATAGGTACATGTCAGCTTTGAATGGATCGATTGATATGGCAAAAAATACAGGATTTAGAGTCAATGACAACCAAATTGTGACATATACACAAATTAAAAAGGGATTGAACGCATATTATGATAAAAGAATAGTTGATGATGATGGAATTCACACATACCCCGTTTCTTAAATTGGCTTTGCAGGCCCGAAGTAAATTATTTCAAAACAGAATCGGGAGGAAGTTCAGTATCAAAAGGTACAACTTGAAGCTCCTCCCTTACAAAACCACGTCTTGGACCATCAAATAAATAATATAAAACTGGTTGATTAGGAGAAACCCTACTTCCCGAAATATAATAAACTTTGATACTCCAAATAGGATCAGTAGCTCTTCTTCGTTCTCCACCTTCAAGCTCTCCAGGAGCAAGTAAGTATCTAACCTTAACCTCAATTGGTAGTCTCACTTCATCAAGACCAACAACTCTCTTATATTTTTTAGGTTCAATATCAACTTTTTTATGTTTTATAGCCTCATCAGGCTCTTTACCGGTTATTCTTGTTGTTGTATTATTCAAAGTTTTTATAATATCTGGTAATCGTTTCACCCATACTCTTGATCTTTCATCGCTAATCATTTCTTGTGCATATTGATGGCTGAATAATTTTTCGCCTAATATTCTGTTTGCTCTTTCTACAAATGATTGGGCTCTATGATTTCCAGCTTCACTTCTTTGAATGTTTACATTATGATAATTCATAAGTTTTGTAACCTCACCCATAAATTCTCTCCCGGGATCAGCCATTAATGTTTTGGGGTATTTTAACTTTCTAGAATATATGTTTTCAAAAGCATTTGAAATTTCCCTACTTTCTTTTGAGGTTAATGGTTCAGCATCTTTGTATCTTGAGGCCACATCAACCACAACTAATGCATATTTATATGTTTTTCTTCCAAATCTATCATGCGGTAAAAATAATAAATCCGCTTGGTGAATCTGATTAGGTTTATCCACGGTCCAGTACGGTCTGGGGATATATTTTGGTGCTGGTAAATATATTTGCCATATTGCCTGTTTTTCAAGCCATTTTTTAGCCTCATCTTCACTTACTTTAGCCTTTTCAGCTAATTTAGTAATTGCAGAATATCCTTTCCAATATCCTTCTGTTGAATAATATATTTTCGATAAAGTAGAACTCATTTAAAGATTACTCCTCCCTTCCTTAAAATAAATATGACAACCGTATCTGAAAAAATTAACCCAAACAGGATTCCAAGAGAACCACTAGGTTTGAAATCGGAATCAACATTGCATAGAATTACACTAAATCCTTCATCGGCTAATCCGGGAGAAACGCTATATATAAATATTCCTAAACTTTCTGAAAATTTAGTGATTGTACCAGGAAGTGTATCTCTAGTATTTAACTTGACTGTTGAAGGGCATGAAGATAACACCCTAGTGAATAATGTAGGTAGTAACCTTGTATCCAGACTCAAGGTTCTTTTTGGAGGCGAAACACTACAGGATACTCAAAGACATGATCTATTTCAAACATACCACGACCTATTCTTAACGGAGGAAGAACGGGAGGATAGATTAAAAAAAGGTATTTCTTCTGAAAACATGAGGAAGCTACGTACAAATGCGGGCGATAAGGTAGACACAGATGCTAAGGAAGTAGCTCTTGCAGTAGTACACAACACCAAGTACCATATCCCACTAAACCACCCTATTCTCAACGATCATGGAGTTTTCTATCCAAAGGCATTAGATCATCAAATAATCTTTGAGATTACACTAGCTCCAGTAAACGATATTGTTGTTTATTCTGACAAGACAAAGACCCCAACTTACAAAATAACAAACCTTGACTTGGAATATTCTTGCATAACAAGTGAATACTTAGCTCGCGAGGCACAGGCAGCTTATCAGGTTGGAAAGGGATTCTTTTATGAAAATGTCACCCTACACAAAACTTTCACCATATCAAGGCCTACAGACAGTGTTATAAATCAGCATATTAATCTACCGAGAAGGTCAATTACGGGGATATTATGTTTGTTTACATTACCATATGGTGAAGGAGCGCGAGATTCTGAGAATTTTTTCAATCCAGGCATCACCTCAATCAATATCGATGTTAATGGTGTACCAAATCGTTTCTACTCTAAGGGAATGGTACCTTCAGACCTATGGGAGTCGATAAAGAAACGTTTCAGTGGTTCTTCCCTTTGGTCAGTAAAGGAAAAGGATTTTTATAGTAAAAAGTTTGCTCTGTGGTTAGATTTGAGAACTCACCCGGATAATGGTATTCACGGAGGAGGTCTGGCCTTAAATAACGCACAAGATGGTATAAAAATAGAAATGAAAAGAAAAGTTAGTGGATCTGGTATTATGACTTGTTATATGTTTGTGGTAGCTGATGCATTAATGGAGGTCATGAATTCAAGTTTAAGATCAATCATGTATTAGTTAGAATATGGAAGAATTAAGAGATAAAATTCCTTTTCATTGCATTATAACGGGCCCGACAAATTGTGGAAAAACAAAGTACATAATTGATCAACTCCGAGGTCCATTCCGAAAAGTTTTTGAATACATTGTTTTAATATGCCCAACTTATGCTAAAAATAAAACCTATCATAATTTTGCGCGTGGAGATAAACGTTTCTTTGTATTATCACCCGATTCTAGTAACGTTGATGAGATTAATGAATTGTTAACTGATTGTCAAACTTTATTCTCTGGAACAAATACATTAATAATTTTAGATGATTGCGCTGTTTCTAATGATTTGAAAAAACGATCAAACAAGTTTATTGATTTAGCATTCTCTGGAAGACATCATGGATTATCAATGTGGGTTCTAACTCAGCAATTAACATCGATAGCAAAACCATTCCGTGAAAATGTGGCCTGCGTTGTTACTTTCCATAACCCATCGCAAAAAGGTATGAAGATGTTTTTCGAAGATTATGGAGGTGATTTAGACCTTGAAACTAGTAAAAAGTTTGTTCAACTACTGAAAAAAGAAAAATATTCTAGACTTTGTTTATCTTTACGTCACCCATTTAATTGCTATTTGGAGATTCCTGAAGTTATAAATTTAAAGACCTGACTGTAGGTAAGAAAATTGTAAAATGACAGAAGTTGAAGATTATATTGAACAAGAAAAGACTGAGGATAATGAAGTTGAGATAAAGCAAGAATCCCTCGCCATCCTCGCAGCTCTTGGAACCACAAAGGAATATTTAGGAGTTGATATGAGTCTGGGTGATGTAAAAAAATTATCTGTAAAAGATGTTGAAAAATATTATAATCGATATCAAGCAGTATTAGGTAAGAAAATTAGTGGTGGATTAGTAGATTCGTCCCTTCAATTAGTGTCTCAAGTCATTTCTTACATGGTTCCTGTTGATGATATAGAAGCTCTTTGCGTTGATTTAAAGAATGATGATTTGGTTAATCGCGAACTGACAAACATTGTAGGTCTCTTAGCATTGAAAGCAGGAAGGTTGACAGCGCTTGCTAGCGGGTTATTCCAGGTTGCTAAACATGTTAAAATAGGTAAAATACAACAAGTTACAAGTAAAAATATAGATGATACTAACAAAACTGAGCATACTACCGAGAACAGCTGATTTAAAGATTATTTGATTTGTTAAATAAAATAAAGATGTCTGACCAAAATGAACGAAGTGAAGGAGGAAAAGAAGTTGTTGAGCAAATTACAATGGATCCAGATCCTAAAAATAAAGAGAAAGATCCTAAAAAGGTTGCAGCTGGTAAGAAACTAGCAGAACGCAATAAAAAAGCTAGAGAAGCATTAGCTAGGGAAATGAAACGTGAAAAAGAACAAGAAGAAAATTCAAACCAAGAGAGTGAGCCTAAAGCATGGATTCCAGAGCTATCTTTTACCACTGTTTTATCTATTGTTGGAATAGGTTTTACAGCATTTGATATGTTTATGAGATATTATAATAAAACCCCGAAGGAACCTGAAAATATTCCCATTCAACCCCCGCAACCTCTTAAAATTGGAATGTTATAATTACTACAAAAACTTAAAAGGATCTAAAGATTTCTTGATGATGTAGTAAAAAATAATGTCGACTGAAAACAAACTTGTGAAAACGGTTACTGATTCAGCAGTACTTATTGGATTAGCAGCTTTAGTTGGATATGTAGCTAAAAGGGCCATGAGAGACTCATTTATGAACGACCCATCCTCAAGTATTACAAACTATGCTAAATGGGTGGTTGTATTGTCGGGCAGCATGTACCTAAAAACATATTTAGAGGATCAAAAGATTTTACCAAATTAAACATGGCAACAATAGTAATGATGTTTGGAGGAGCTATTTTGAATGCAACCGCCTTTGTTGGCGGGTCATATCTTGCAAAATATCTTTCTGGTGATAAAACAGATACAGAAAAAATACGACACGATAAAGCATTAGAAAAATATCAAAAAGATTATGCTACATATCAGGAAAATAGACAGAAACTAATTGCTTGGGAAATGAAGAAAAAAGATGAAAAATATCAAGCATCAAAAAATCTTTCAAAAACGGATGAAGCTTTGAAATTATATAGTCAAATGCATGAACCAAAATTTGCGGATTATTATAGACCAAGTGAAAATCAAAAGATGGGTGAAATGTTATATGTTGGTGGAGGTATGTTAGCTCTAGGTTATATGGCTAGTAAATTATTTTAATTAATTGTATGTGATTAGTTTAAAGATTTCTTACTGATGAGTAAAAAATCATGGAAGAACAAGAACCATTAATACCAGACTTTGAACCAGACGATGATGGTGATAAAGAAACTATAGAAATGGGTACAATATCATCCACCACTACGGTAATTAACCCTGATGATGCGGTGGTAGAAACATCGTTTGGCGGTAGGGATTATGAGAAGGAGGGGGCTAGACCTAAATTACCTATTGATAAATATGATAATAGGATGGAAGCTTTGCAACACATAAAAAGTTTGTTTCCGGATTTCAACCCTTTGGATTCTCCATTTACAGCAGAATGGGATAAGGAGGGTAATTTGTGGGTTAAATTGAGTAATCAGAAAAATGCTGTAGGACATATATTAATTGATAAAGATGGAGTAATAAAACTTGATAAAGTGGGTAAAATAATCATAAAAGCTCTAGGTGCTGATTATGAATCCATGCTTATAAAAAATAATAATCTTTTATCGCAATTGAATGAAGCTAATGAACAAAATATGGAATTACTTAATGTAGTTCAGGGATTGGAAGCAACCACAAAAGTATATCCTATGGAGATTGACCTATATGAAGAAAGAGAAAAAGAACTACGCCAATTAATTGAGAGACAACAGGTAGAAAAAGCTGAAAATAAAAGTCTTTTTGATGAAACTATTAAACAGAATATAGAATTAAAAATACAAGGTGAGAAGCTTTTGGATGAAGTAAAATTATACAAAGAAGAAATAGATAAATATAAGAAGGGTAAATTAAATTTATCAAAGTTAGAACAAAGTAAAGAGCGATTACAATCAGAGATTGATGAATTAAGAGAACAAAATAGAAGGAATATAATCTCAAATGAAGAACAAAGATCAGATATTGAGAGCCGAAAAGAAGAAATACTTAAAAATCTGCCATTAAGAGAGAGGTTAAAGTATATATTCAAAAAGTATGGTTTTACAGTATTTGCAGTTGTGAGTGCTGTTGGTGTAATCATTGGAGTTATAATTTCTAATCTTTCCAAAGGTCTATCCACATTAGGTAGGGGTGTTGGTAATGGGTTTAAAGCTATTGGTAAAAAACTCGGTGAAATATTACCTGGAATGGTTGGAGCGATCGTGAGTTTTCTCTTAAGAACGGCGGGTGAGGTAATTGGCTTTTTAGGTAAAAATGCTTGGCTTTTGATAATGGCTGTCGTTCTATATTTTGTGGAAAGGGTAAAGAAGAGTAGATAACAAACCTGGTCGTATCTATTTAAAGATATCATGTTGATCAGTAAATGCAATATATGGACGAGTATAATAAAATTTATCCTAATGTGCCTGATAATTCAGGCCCGAGTTCCTCATTTAAGACTGTTAATTTCAGACTACAAAAGTCATGCGAAGTACTACAAAATCTTGAGAAGGAAATTAAACATTACGAAGATGTTAGAAAAAAGTATAATCGTGCGAGAGGTATATTTACAAAAATAAGTGTTAGTAGTGGAGTGATTTCAGTTATCCTATCTGCAAGTGGGCTTGGAACCTCCCTTACTGGTTTTGGTGCTGTTGTTGGTATCCCATTAGGTGCAGTGGGAGGAATTTGTGGGGTAATATCGGTTGGATTCGGTTCAGCTTCTAAACGGCTCTCACAAAAAGTGAGTAAACATGAACAGACAGTTTCTTTGGCAAAGGCAAAATCAAACACAATTCAAGACTTGGTTTCAAAGGCTCTAAAAGATAACGCCATATCCGACCAAGAATTTTCATTAATTTTATCAGAGGTGGATAAGTTTGAAAAACTAAAACGAGAAATCCGACAGAAAAACAGGAAAGATGGGGAAAAAAACTTAAATATGAATCAGATAAGAACAGAGGTTCGAGCGGAAATTATAAAGGAGTTAACCGGTCCCGAACTTGGAAATTTTCATATGAGAGAACGCCAGTAGGATGGAATTGTTATGCTGGTATTAGAAAAGAGGTTATTTAAAAGCAACATGTTATGAACAAAAAAATGTCATTATTCAATGATTTCAAAAATAAATATCCAAAGGCTGATCAAAGTAAATTTAAAGTTGTATCTGATTCGTATGGTGGATATATTAAATGGAAAGTTGATGGTACAACAATAATGTCAAATGATGATCCTACTGGAAAAACATGGATTGATAATATTTCACCTCGTTTGAAAAAACTTTTATGGAAAGATTTAGGGTTGGATGACAGTGAGTTGATTTCATTTCCTGAAAGTTTAACCATAACAAATCAATCTTATCCTATACCAGCTATTAATTTTGATGACTTTACAACTGATTTAACAAAAATGCTAACCTTTCTAGATATATACGTTACAAATACGAAGAAATTTACCGCAAAGATGAGAAACATATTTACATCACAAGTTGTAACATTCAAATCTGGAAAACAGAGTAGAAAATGGTTGAACTCCCCTGATATGAATTATTGGCCACAACAACTTAATTTTGCAGTTTGGTGTGCAACATCTGGTTGCGGCATAAGCACTTTCGAAAGCCTAAATTATCCTAAAGTAGTGAGTAGCTTCATAAAGTTTCATATATATTTCACAATAAGAAGGATATTATATGAACTGAAACTGCCTTTGCCTGATGAGCAACCTTTTTTAATAAACAACAATCCCTATAGTAAAGTTGCATATCAACGACTGTGTGCAGAATTTGGAATTGCCAATAATTCCGATTTTAGGTGGAAGGGGGGTAGAAACGGCGGGTTGGGAGATATATTCCTTGATTATGGTGCAGGATATCGTGGAAAAGGAGGGGGATATCAAAATTTACATATTATAAGGAAGTATGATGTTGAAGCGAATCAATGGCCCGGTGAAGGTAATAAATTCGCTGATGAAGGTGGTAAGAAAGAAAAGGGTAATCTCATTTCATTTATCCGTAACGATGACTTTGCCGATTTCAAATATGCTTGGTTTATCCCAACAAGAGGACATGGGCTCACTAAAGCCGGACTTGGTAGATTGAATCGATCCGCTGAAGCTTTTGTTTACTGCATATTAGGTGCACAAGTTAACACAAGAAATTCAATTTACGGTAATGGCGGCGGTGCAATCGAAACACAACAAGAATTCTTGGCTTTATTTGAAAGTAGTGTGATCGAGAATGACATTTCTAGTTCGATTCAAAGATATCAATTAGCTGTACAGGAAGCGAAATTACGGCTTGATTTAGCTATTGCTCCTGGCGTGTGGTTGATGCCTAGTAATATGATAATCAACACTGAAAGCGTGACAGGTTTTAATAACAAACTATTGAAAGCGAGTAATGATATGAATTTTGGAGTGAATAATTCCCTAAACACCGAAGCAAAACAGGTTGGAATAATCCATAACATGGGATCTTCAAAGTTAAAGTTACCTCATATTCTCCTGGAAGGTAAAACTGAAGCAAAGAAAAACCCGAAAGAACCAAAAACCTCAACGAAAACAGACTTTATGAAACAGGAAAATATTATTGACTCAACGCAGCATGAAAAGAATATATTAGCATTGACAGTTGTCGCGGGTGGATTAGCTTGGTTTCTATTTCGATAATCACACGTGCACAGTCTGATGCAAATGGCTATTTCGCGTGGGCACTAATTTGCATACAATCGCTGTTCACGTGGAGAACAATAGATTTCATACCAGAGCTCCCTAACAACCGGAGAACCTGAAAGTAGATTTCATTTTTTACTCTAGCGCTCGAAATTACTAGGGAAGTGTGGAATGTTGACGTCATAGGGTTATAAAAGCCAAGTACCTGCTAAATATCTTTGGGGTATATAAATTTAAAGACCAGCTTCGCTGAAAACAAAATGTTAAGCATAACAATGTATGAGGCAGAAACTAGGATTTATTTAGATCCTCCTCTTAAAAATCTTCGGGAGATACAACTATTGGATTGTAATATACAAACCAAACGATTGATTAATTTTAAGGATAAACAAATAATATTAAATGATAAGAATCAAGCCGTCATAATAATTCAACCCGGCACATATTCGCTTCGTAATATTCAATCAATATTTCTTAATGATCCTGATGTGGAAAAGATAACAATAATTGAGACTGATACTGTTGACTATCTTTATTCCAATAAAAATTTTAAAGTTAAACTTACGAGAGGTTTGGGGTTTGGTTTAGGCGTTCCTGATGTTATAAATCCGGGTAAATTATACCCCATAAATATTCAGATTAAGGAACCGCTGAGACTTATATGCAGCATATTGGATAATAAGTTTTCATATATGAATAAAAATAAAAATGGAGAACTTGTGAAACTCTCCCCATCACAACTACTTGCAAACATACCCTCAAAGGATTATCCAACAATTCCAGTTCGAAAATATGATACTCTAATAAACCACTTCGATTTAGCCATCTTAGACAATGAATGGAAAAAACTTGATCTTAAAGGTTCTACTATAACTTTTAGTTTAAGATTTAGGTAAATTTCAGGTCTTTTGTTATGTAACCCTTTGTTGGGTTATATAACATAAATTAAAATTTGTATTACTACTTTCATCCCTTCAAACATTTTTTATATTTTTATCCGTAATTACTATATTAAAACTAACCTCAAATGAATTAATAAATATTTCTTTTTCAATTTTATGTAGTAAATTCTCTCATTACCGATGGGGCATCCCCCAATAAGTAACAAATTTTAAAACCAAAAAATTATTTGGATCAATATTTGTCGCAATATTTAAATAATAATTCTCTTCTATACAAATTGAAAAATCTTTACTTACTTCATTAAATAAATCTTTTGAACATTTTTTTTCTTTATTATCGTATTCATCTTTTTATTTTACATTCTCTACAATGCGCCTTCTGTTTTTTATGTTCACATATTTGTGTTCCTCCACAATCTTTACAATGAGTTTTCTGTTTTTCATGTATACATAATTGCGACCCACCACATTCTTTACAATGAGTTTTCTGTTTATTGTGTATACAAAATTTTGATCCTTTACATTCTTTGCAACAATACTTTATTTTTTCGTGAATACATAATTGCGACCCGCAACACTCCTTACAAAAATATTTGCTCTTTTTATGGATACAATAATATTTATTATTAATAGCTTCTTTGTTAATTTCATTAATAATTTCCTCCTCTGGAAATTTTTTAATGCCTTGAATTAAATTTTCTTTATTCATTTTTGTTCTTCCTTTTATTTTCAACTCTTTTGCAATATTTTTTAATTGGTGAAAATTTAAATCTTTTAGTTGTTCCATATTTTTTATGGGGGGCGGCTCCACTTTAGTTTGTGGTCTTGGTGTTGGTGTTGGTATACGCGGTCTTGGATTTGGCCCCTCTGGAGTTTGTGGTCTATTATCAATAAGTCTTTGTCGGTAATTTTCCAAATCTTCATTTGTATTAATTCCCCTCTCTCGCAATGCTTGAATTTTTTCCGCTTTACGTAAACTAGACCAACCAGGTATTCTCAATTCTTTTACAATTTTTTTTAATTCAGAATCTTTTAATTGTTCCATACTTCATAAAATTATTGTAAATCTTTAGACCATAATTCATTTTTTTAAAAAATAAATATTAAAATCGGTTACAAAAATAAATATTAAAATCGGTTACAAAAATAAATATTAAAATCGGTCAATTTTTACGGTAACATACTACTACACTCGAGAAATGTAGAAAACACGAGCCGCAGGCGAGTGTTTTCTACATTTCACTCGTGTTCTCAAATGCCCGTCGTGTTTTATCACAGTGTAATACATGGCTTAGGCTTCTTTATTTGTTAAATAAAAACTCTCGGCTCGATTTACTCGGGCTTGCGAGCCACGTGGTCTGACCGGAAGCGACACGATTAGTAACCTCGCTTCGCGAGGAATAATCATGATAATAATTGCAAAAAATAAGAAAGTTCAAAAAGTAAAAATAATACAATAATAAGTAAATACATAAATTGGGGTTTCATCCCTCATAGGAAAAACCATTAGGAGTCCTTTAAAAACTAGCTTCGCGAGGTTTTGCGGGAGTCGTATTTCTAGTATAAAATATGCACGAACATTTCAATCAAAGGCAAAAGAAAGAAACGATCACAAACTTGGTTGTAATTTCGTGCCACATTTGGGTGAATAATTCGGGGTGGAATACTGGCCCAGATTTTCGCCACAGGAGCTGCAAAGACTGCAAACGTTCACCATTATCAAATAGCAGCTATCAGAGCGAAGTCTGGATTCTAGGTACCAGTTCCTTGATTTCTGCTCATTTCTAAGGAGGAGAGCAATTTCTACGGAGGAGGGCAATTTCTATGCCACAGGCTTAAACTTGTATGGAAAATAGGAACAATTTCACAGAGGAAGCAAGTTTTTATTCAGGAAGGCGTGTTTTACAGTGTGTAGCAGTGGCACTAGTGGGCCACCGTACATTTCAATCCACTACACTCTCCGAAAGGGAGCTCTTGTTCTGCACACTGCAAAATAAACTCAAGGTGTATACCAAGACTAGCGCCCTCGGGGGAACACGTTTCTTGTCAGATCTACCCCTCTATTTGCTCCTTATTTCTAATAGAAAAAAAGTATTCTTGTTCTTGTTTGTTTTACTCGCAAGTTTAGACACCTCCGGTAACGGACCACCCCTATAGCGAAGAGTTTTATCACGATGCGGTTCTTATCACACAAACGTTCATTTCACACGAAACCACGCTAATGCAACTGTACCAATAAGGCGATAACACTAAAAGGTTCATGACAGTATGTTTGTACTCCAATACCGATTGTAATTTGTGAAAGACGACAACTGCAAAATATACGAAAAAGAAAAGAAAGCGACTAGGCTACTCCACATTCTTGAGCAGTTAATTTGTGCATTGTATTCATGAAATAGTAGCATTGTTCGATTTTTCGTTATGTTCATTAAAATAAAAAAACATGAACTCTCAAAACGTGTTGAAAGTGTTGATAAAATTCCCCGCTGGTTAATAATGAAATCAAAATGCTTAATCGTTATATTAGTTTAATATTAACATTGTTTAATAAATTCCAGTCCAAAGCCCAGTCCAGGGTTCAGTCCAGAGTCCAGTCACCCAAAACGCTCTTAACAATTTTGTTCCCGTAGATGCTCTCGAAACAGTTAAGAGCCTAGCACAGCCCCATTCTGAATTCAGTTCCCAATGTGGCACACCTGCAGAAAATTATTGAAAGATAAGCTGGAAAGATTCCAGTCATGCTGCTATCGTTCACACAGGTGCCAGTTGTGAAATTCACTCGGCTGTCAGTTAACTCTCTTTCGTAGGATACACTTGATACTAAACGGCACTATGCCAAGTCCACATTAATGTATAACATACTAAATGATCACACCAAACCTAGCCTTAGGAGGTCCTTTTATTATTAGGAATATTGATCAGGTTAAGTACAATCTACGTAACGGGGTTATTGATCTAATACTCCCTAAACTGATGTGAGACCTTTTACAGAGAAATTTAATGGTGCTATTCTTTGGGACCAGTTATCGAATGAATAAAAATAGCAGTGTCACTCCCTTTTTTAAGAAGCACATTAAAATGTACTTGGGTCATGCCCAGCTGTATATCTTTATATTAGTTAAATTTTTCATCTGCTTGTAGTAGCAGTAGTTGTAGAAGAAGTTCATTGTCACAATCTCTAGCTTTTACGTGTAAACACACCCTCCTTGGAAACCAGGCGAAAGTTGTTGGGTCTACTGTGTTTCTCTTTGATTTAAATTTTAAATAAAGAATTACCTACCTATTCTGTGCTATGATGAAAGTGTTATGGGTATGTGATCGATTGTCTCAGGTCCTCAACCCCAGCCACCCTCATTTTTTTTCCGCCCGGGCTGTCGCTTGCCTCATCATATGGGGCATGGAAAAGGCAGGGTATGTGACCATTTAGTGAAAATCACTTATTGTGCAATTTTGCTGAAATGTGCGTGCCGTGAATTTCCTGACAACCAATATTAACAGCCGACAGTGACGTATTCATTAGATGAGGATGAGTTTGATAGCAAGAATATAAAAGGTCGAGGATTGTGTTATCTGCCAAAGCCTTTAGTTTTACCGTGATGGTAACTTAACTCCTGTAACACTCGTAGAGCAATCGTTTTCACCATGTTACATGATTGCAGTGTCCAAAAATTCGAGTTTCCCGATAGAATATTAAAAAAAAAAAAACAAACAAACAGAATTTGAGCCCGCGTTTACATTTGAGCCAGCCTTTTTTTCTTGGTGCCAATCAGGGCTCCTGACAAATGCACGAACAGTGTCACTTGGCTCCTTGTGGTGGTGAAAGAAGACCCCCAACTTTGCTCGCGGCTCTTGAAGGAGCAAACCCTAGCATCTTCTGAACGTTCTATGGAGTAAAACATGTGCCAAAGTTAAGAAAACCTTAGTGCGCAAAGTAAATTAAACATGAACTGTACAGTACTGTACATTGGAGTTTAGGGAAACGGTACTCTTCTCATCATGTATCACAAGCATCTCAGTTTGTAGCTAAATTGAATCTTTTCTCATTTTATTAGCTAAAACTTTTCAAAATAAACCCCCTTGTAAAGCTTTGTTAGGGACCCTTCATTTCTTACGAGGGAGTGGGGGGGGCGGGCTGGTGTGAGTCGGGGAGAACCATTTAAAAATTGCGTGACCCCATCAGCTTGCAATTTTTTTTCACACCCCCCTCCCCTTAAAGTTCCGATTTCATTGATGCCATTTCAAAGTATTGCGAAAATATTTTCCTATTTTGTTTTGGGATGGTCTCCCTCGAAAGCCGTTTTTTTTTTTCGCAAAGCCTACTATGTTGTGTTTCCTAGTCAGATTACGTGGTAGTTAGGGCTCCCCTGGGGGGAGGGTTACTGTCTCTGTTTGCTTGTCTAACCCACAAGGTAGGGGTGGGTGGACTTGCTATGTAAATGACCGAGGTCAGGAGCCCACCCAGCAAATCCCAGTTGTCGTAGCTGTTCTACTTGGTCTCTCATTATTGAAACCAACGGCGCGAATATGATTATCGTTGACAAGCCTTGACCTCCGCTTGAGCGTAACGTTTTCGCGATTCGGGGAAAAAGCTGAAAAATTAAACTTTTCCCGAATCCGGTGGGAAGAATCGCAAACACGTCTTTTCCACGGGCTAGATTAAATAGGCACGTCACGAGAATAAAAGATTTTGAAACCAGTCTGTCGCGAATATTTTACAAACAATGTATGAGAATTGGTACCCGCGCCTCAAGAGTCTGCCTTCTCGTCAAAATGGCGTTGAAAATCGTGATAAGGCCAATTGTCATTTTTGGATCAAGTGATACCAAGGGTGAGATGGTCTTACACGCAGCTTACGCTGAAAACCTCTCCGAGACTTTGTTCCTTTGTTAGCTGAAATCATTTCCAATAGTTCGACAGGGACTACATATGCATCTACTTTAAAGAACGTGTCAACCCCATCAAAATGATCCTTTTTAAATGACTGGTGATCAGGGGGTTAAAACAGCCTATGAAAAACAGATGTTTCGAAGAATCTCCACTTCTGGATACAAGCAACACCCAAATTCAATATTTCGTTAAATTTAATCCGAAAAATATGACAAGTCAACCCACCTGCCTCACCGACATCGTGCAAAGAATGTATAGAAAGATGAAGGAACAGTCAGTGTAATCCGTACCCATCAAGTTACGATGAGACAGGCCTTGAAGCCACGAGTGGGGAACAAAAGGCAGCTTGGCAACCACGCGACCGTCAAAGCTGAAAAGAGACTTAGCGATCAGTTTCTGTTACAAACAATAAATCAGTAATACGTGAGTCATGAAGTCTCTGAAAGTGACTAGACTTCAACTTTCTGCACTGTTTGGGATTAATTGACATGCTCTCAGACAATCGGAAATCATTTGAATGACTGGCGGGGCTGGTGGGATTTTGGGTGAGGCATGCAGAAAAAAAGTAGGTCCGCAACGCATACATTTATCTAGTGCTGGATAATAGTCTATTTTACAGTTGCGCTCAGTGACCTTGCCTTTAAATGGAAGTGAGGCTGGAGGTGACTTTGTTTTGATAGAATGCTCTCTGCCTTAAACACGTACAGTAAATGTTCACTAGTTAAGCATAAGAATTTACCTGAGAAAAGTAGTGAGGTCTGTATTAAAACAAGGTCATCACCCACCTCACTTCCAATCACAGTCCAGATCACTGAGCATACAATTCTAAAATGGGCTATTGAGCAATGCGCATCAATGTAGTTACGGCATCGTATTTATTAGGCTTTTGGCAGCACTGAGCAGTGGTGATAATATCAAGCTCCTACAAGACCTTCCATGATCCCCTTCCTCTTTTACAGCTTCATCGCAGGTACTCATCAACAATAAAGCAATGTAATATGGTTTGAAGTAAGAAACATGTACCAGGTGAGCTACGAAAATTATCATGAGCTGGTAGACATTGCTTAACTTTTTTTCGGTAGAAGTGCTTGCAAAATCAATCACAGAAGTAATTAATAATAATAATAATAATCGAATATTTTCTCAGGATAACCCTTCAGTACATAGTACTGTTATCAACGGGGTCCTGCTAAGAATTAAAAATATTAAGATATATAAAATAAGATACATATTAAAAACCGTTAAAAATAGAATAGAATTTACAAGTAATAATCGTCTAAGGCTTTCCTAAATAAGACTCTAGAATTAATGTTTCTTAAACTTAAAGGCAATAAATCAAAAATCGAGGCACCTAAAAAATAAAAGCTATGGCGCGCAAAATCCAGTCTGACTTTTGGTAATTTTGCAGTTTTCCCATTGTTGCGGGTGTTTAAAGCGTTATGATGTAATCGGTCAAAATAGTCTTTAAATGGAAAGCATGCAGTTCCATTAAGGCAGTCAAATACAAAGCAGCACGCTCTCTTTTGTAAAAAGTTATCAACAGTTAGAATTCGAAGATCACAGTTCTGCGAACTGCATTTTGGAGAAATGATTTCAAGGCTTCGGGTCTCAATGGAGCGGATCATGCGTTTGCGGGACTCTGACCATCCAAGACTAGTATAGCCGCAATACGTAAATATTGGCATAATCATCGATTGGTAAATTCGTTGGGCAGTGAAAGTATCAATACTGGAACGGATGCGCCGTAAGAGGTTCACTCTTCCTGCTGCCTTCTCGTAAATTTTTTGAAAATGAGTTTCAAAATTAAGTGTCGGGTCCAGATGCACGCCGAGGTACTTATAACATGTAGTGATGTTGATGGGAAAACCGTTGACTAAGAGCTTAACTTGACAGCCTTGAAACAGATTCAACCGCTTACCGGTACCAAACAGCATCACCTCAGATTTTCCTTTCTTCAGATTAAAAATAAGTTCATTATCACGAAACCAGTTAGAGAGATTATCTTAGTCCTGTGAAAGGCTGCTTTGTATCGCATCAATATCACTGGAGGATGTAAAAATCACCGTATCGTCAGCGTAAGTGATAATCTTACAATGACGAAGCGGACTATGCACATCATTAAAGAAGATGAGAAAAAGGAGGGGCCCAAGAATACTTCCTTGAGGAACTCCAGTGTTAATTGGATTTGGTTCAGAAAGCACACCGTGAAATTGAACGATCTGCTTACGATGGAATAAATAATCAGTAAACCACTGAAGTTCCATATCATATACACCAAAACGGGACAGTTTACTCAATAAAACGCAATGACTAATGGTATCGAATGCCTTTGATAAGTCAATAAAAACTGCTCCTGTCGCCTTTCCACTATCGGCCTCCTTTCTGATGAGATCAGTGAAGTAAGTAACAGCTAGTTCCGTTGAGCGGTTCGGACGGAAACCAAATTGGTACTCAAAAAGTAGATGATGACGTTCTAAATGAGCCATCAGCTGCTTATAGACTATCCTTTCCAAGATCTTTGACAAAGTAGGGAGAATTGAGATAGGCCTGTAATTGTCAACCTCAGCCAGAGACCCTGATTTGTATAGAGGGATCACCTTTGCCACTTTCCACTCACTAGGCACAACTCCAGTTTTTAGAGATAAATTGATGATAAATGTCAAAGGCGTGGTTAAAACATAGGCAGCGTCTTTGAGCAGTCACGGGGGGAAATTATCCAGTCCAGACGCTTTTGTCCGCTTAAGATTTTTTAGCTCCTTAAGAATGTCTGATTCTTTCACAGCTTTAAAAGTAAACTGACTTTCCGTGAATTGCTTGGGAAGATTTTCTTCAGCAGGTTTGCTCCAGAAAAAGTCACGGAGTAAGATTGATTTCCTTTTCAGACATCTGGCAATGGAACTGAAATATTCGCAGAAGCTATTTGCAATGAAGCTTTTGTCAGTTGACTTCGATCCATTTATCACAAACGCCGAACCTTGATCAGAAGGCGACTTGGTAGGATAGAGTTTCTTGATGGCTGCCCAAAATTTATCCGGAGAGTCAGCACAATCTTTAAGGAGATCGCGATGATATCTGCTTTTGCTTTTTTTAACAAGGCCAGAAACTCTGTTGCGTTGCCGTTTATAAGAAGACCAATCGTTTTCTTGATTAGTACGACGGGCTTTCCTGAGCAAACCATCCCTGAGATTCATCTCTTTTTTGACATCCGGAGTCAGCCAAGGACATAGTCGGCCTTTGACCTTCTGTAAGATTAGAGGAGCGTGCTTGTCGATACACTGTTGCAGTATGTCACGAAAAGAGGCCCATGCCTCGCTTATGCTGACAGATGAATAAACTTCTTCAAAATTCGCAGAATTTAGCTCTTCGCAAAATGGCTTGGGGTCATAGTTAGCAAAATTCCGGCAAGTAATGATTCGCGGATTGAACTTAGCATTGTTTAGCTTGCGAGCACATCCAATGAGCTCATGATCACTCAGGCCAGCTGGAATTACTTTCACCGAAGAGATGTTAATTATGAAATGAATATAACACAACTTTATTTCATGAAAGAGTATCAAAAGACTAACAGGAACTTTCTGTAAATTTTAGATGTTTTTTTTCCGACTTGTGAACTAACAACAATAACAGCAACAATAAAATGAATTCGTAACAAAGTGGGCTGTTTACTGAATGACATTTTCAACTACTTTACTTTTATGCAGATTGGTAACTTGATTCTAGAAAGCTTAGAAATTTGGTTAATAGCAGCAAGCACTAATTTGTCAAGAGATAATAATTTTTTCAAATGTTTTTAAGAGTATCAAAATACTAACAGGAACTTGCTGTAAATTTAAGTAGAAGTTTTCTTCAAACAAATGGCAGAATTATATCGTGGGCTGTTTACTGAACACTGACATTTTCAAATAGCAGAATGCTCCCATGTGTTGTCACTGTAACAATTTCTGTCAACGTTATATAGAGTATTAATAAACTAACAGGAACTTTCTGCAACATGAGTTACAAACTGCTACACGTAAACAATAAAGTTTAGGTAAGATTTCCTCACAGGTCCCTAATTCATTATGCATGCTGTTGCCGAATGGTTTCGTTCTCAGAAATGTTTGCACGCGCACTTCCCAAGACAATTCAACTACAGCATGAATAATGAAGTAGGGACCTGTGAGGATATCTTCCCAATTTGATGAATAGCAAATCCAAAAAGGCATCCAAATCTCAATCTTCAAAGGCGTCGTTCGCAAAGTTGCAGCATGGAAGTTCCTTTTGCGCCGAGTTAGCCTTTCTTCAAGCTTATATTAAACTAGACAGCTTTTAAAACTTTTCATTCGGCCGATTGACACGTACTGTGAAAGCTGCGGCACACCGAGAAAATACGTCTCAAGAAATCCATCTCAAACGCTCAGTCACCGATACATCTCCCGTGGACCTCCTCAAACAATTCAAGGTGAACTCGTCAGAGCAAAGGAAAAGCACATGGTGTTGATGGACGTGTTAACGCAGTTGTCGCCTTGACTCGCTCACATTCGATTGGTTCCGACAGTCATACGTCGTCACTGGCTGTTTACTTCAGGTTATACGAGAGAATAGCGAGTGATTATCGAGTATTATTATTCTGCAACCCCAGTATATGAGCAAACGCGCGCTCTGATTGGTTCCCTACTCACAGGCTATCAGCTCATATACCATTGGCACGGCCATCATAGAGGAATGATTTCTTGAATTAGACAGGGAGAAATTCAAGTCTACCTTGAAAAGCATAAGTAGTTATAGACGGAGACTGAGACCAGAGAGCGAGCCTTGGGCCTAGTAGGGAGAACAGGGACATATGCATATAATGAACCAGTTTGGAGTTGGTCGCCATATTGAATGACTTTACGACCACCATATTGAATGTTTTACGTTGTGATGGCCATATGGAATATATGACTTTAAGGTTGCCATGTTGAATGGATTACGTTATGGTCGCCATATTGAGTTCATAAACAGCGCCGGAAAGAACAAAGGGAAAGTAAACACGAGGTATAAATTACAATAAACGCGCGGGAAGATCGGTGTCCTCTTAAAGAAATTTATGCATACAGGCCGGGCATGTTGAGGCGCGCATACAGCAAGGCACTAATATACTGAATATACCTTTACAGCAACCACACAACGCATATGTTCACGTTTAAAAGAATAGTTTATTGTTCACACAAATAAAAATACAGTTCAGTAACACTGTCCTTCAATTATAGTAAAATGAGACTCCAGTGTCCTTGTCTGTAGCTTGATATAATGGTGGAATGTCCTTTTTGACATCTTCTATGACGGCAAATTGTCTGGGTTTTATCGGTTGTTGGTTGTTGGACTGCCCGTGATGAGATGTACAATAAGGCTCTTCATCTGCCCCCTGAAAATATCGACAACTGTCTTTTCTGCGACAGGTAAGAGAGGGTCTGAATGGACTTTTCTCTGATCTTGATACCCTCATGGTTGGTACTTCCTTGTGGTGACACAGAGGTACCTGACCTCCCGCTTGTAGCTTTTAGTCAGGAGTCACGCAATCTCTCAGGCACTCATTATAACCGTGGATATTATCTTCATGACAGAAGAAGGGACATTGTCTCCAGTCCAAACAACGTAAGTAACGTTCACCTGAGGCAGGTGTAATAACTTCAAGATCTTTCAGACAGAGTTCACACTTGGAGTAGCTCATCATCGAAATTGTGATGAGAAAGTGTGCAAGTGACAGACCTTTATATAGTGTGGCTTAAAAACCTGTTTTCTACTGGTGCTCTTCATTAAAAATTCGGTCCAACCAGTACCAACAGGTATCACTGAACGGTTCAGGCTGGGTCATGACTTCTAAAATACGTTGTCTTTCTTCCTGAGGATTGACATCAAGCCAGTCTTGACAATCAGGCGCTGTTAAATCAAGAATGTCTAATAAATCATGCCATAACCAGTACGCAAAATCTCGATGTTCATCCAGATGTGTCAGACCATCGTTTAGTAGCCGCGACGATTTTCTAATTCCACGACACGCTACATAGGTCAAACAAATCCAGTAGGCATGTTGGACTTTCTCTTCCATGTCTTCTACGGTATCACGGTACGCATTGGTCTTGATGTTGGGAACCATGATGTTATGAACTCTCTACCTTTTTCCGCATTAGTTATATAGTGTTTAAAGAGAACCGGTTTAGTAAGGTTCCCATTGTCTGTTGCTACGTAATCGTGCTACCATAGGTGTTCTTGCTTTTCTTTTTTTCTTTTTTCTTTCCAGTGTGGATAAAGGTGTTTCCAAGAAAACCGGTTTTCCGGAAAACAATGGCGTCTCTTCCTGAACCGGTTTATCCTGTTTTCTTTTTAATTCGGATCTGGCGACAGGACGAGGAATTTTAGACGTTGAAGCTGTCCCCTCCCCTGTGCTGGAGGTGGAAGGGGTGGCTGGAACTAGTTCTGTCGGCGGTGGTAGAACGGCAGGTGGAGCAGACGTTGTTTCGCTCTTCATCTGTTTCGTCAAGCCTTGATATCTTTGTGTAAGGTGCTCTAATAGAACAATTTTTTGGTCTTCTGGCAACTTAGACTCTATGATGTGTTTCATGTCCTGATCCAAGCGCGTCAGCGTAGGTAGTTGAGGTGGAGCGTTCAATCGATGTTCCGTTTCCATACTTTGCATCAACTGTTCCGGAATCATCACCATCTTTTGTGCATGTTTCATGTTCAAACTTTGCGCCAGCAGTGTAACGAAAGTGGTGATCGTTGTGTGTCAAGTCAACAGAGCATTGCCTCGTACGATGCAAACCGTTTAAATGGACTGTTTGCTTCAAGGATTACTTACTTACTTACTGCCCATCATGCCTGTGTGGCACATAGGGCAGCAACAAAGTTCCTCCAACCTTGCCTATCTCTAGCCAGTTTTTCAATGGTGCTACAGCTGTAATTGAGCTCCCTCAACTCCGCTTCTACCGTTCTGCGCCACGTTGTTTTTGGGCGCCCTCTTCTGCGTTTGCCTTCAGGTGTCCAGCGCATTGCAGTCTTAGCTATGTTGCTGTTGTCCATTCGAAGCACATGTCCAATCCATCTCCATCTTCTCCTGGTGACAATCGTGCGAATATCCTCCTGCTTGGTTTGCTTCAGGAGCTGGTCATTGGAGATTTTCTGTGGCCAGAAAATTCTCAGAATCTTCCTGAGGCTAGTTGTGTGGAAGGACGCTAGTTTTGACAGGTCATGTTCAGTCATTCGCCAGCATTCGCAGCCGTAAAGAAGGGTTGACAACACACAGCTCTGGTAGACCCTAAGCTTTGTCTTTGTGCTATAACTTGCCGATCTCCACACTGGTCGTAAGCTCATAAAGGCGCCCCTTGCTTTGTTTAGCCTGTTTTGTATGTCCACACCAGTACCGCCGTCCTGGCAAAGCACACTTCCAAGGTATGTGAACTTGTCGGTGTAAGAAATATCCTGTCCTGCTACCCTGATCCTTGACGGGGAGGAAACATTCACACACATAGCTTCTGTCTTCTTCAAGCTTATCTTCAGGCCAACCTGGGCGCTGAACATGCTGAGCCGGTCGGTCTTTTCTTGAATGTGTTGACGAGTGTGTGACAACAAGGCTATATCGTCCGCAAAGTCAAGGTCCTCGAGTGTAGAAAAAGGGGTCCATCGTATGCCTCTACGCTGATCTTCCATAGTGCGACGAAGGACCCAGTCGATAGCAATGTTGAATAACACGGATGACATGACACATGCCTGACGTACACCTGTTTTGATTTCGAAGCTCAAATCCCCCTGACCAACACAGCATGTGAAGTTCGAATAGAAGCATTTGATGATATTAACAAGGATGGCCCATTTAAATTACTTAGTTTCTGTACTGAAACAAGCCGTTCTGCCTGTGTTCAGGGGGTGATCCCTTAGGTAATTTTGCTTCCTTGAAGAGCCTATTCAATAAATGTTTCCGTTTGTTCACTGATGCTTCCGTGGCCTCCTGGAAGTCCATGTCATCTTTGTTCATGTAGCGTGTTTGCGTTTTCATGATTTCTTTGTGCACGGGATCCGCTTCCAACCCGTTAAACCATGTGAGATAGGAAATATACAGCTTTCGCATTCTCTTCTTGTAGGCAGGAAGTAATTCATTGAAGGCCTCTACCTCTGCAATATCTTCGGACACCCCTCGTAGCGTGCGGATGTTCACTTGCTCTTGAAATTGTGATTCAAGATCATTCACAGCCTCACAGAGCAGCTTATGCCAAGGGTTCTTTTCAGGCTCCTTTTCGCTATCTAAAGTGGTATCTTCACTCTGCTCCCCTTCGCTTACATTGCGCTCATCTCCGCTACTGTCTTCATCCTCGCTTCCCATTTCCTCCATTTTGTCATTACCGGGAAATTCTGTAGAATCCTCTTCAGTTGAAGAGAAACTCTTATATTGCTCTTCCATTGAACGATTGGGACAGTGATGCTTTTCGTGGCGGTCTCTGTTGTAGCTACGATTAAATACTTTTGGACAGAACTGACAAAAATACTCTATCATAGGACTCTGCGTGATGTGAACCGAATGCTCTTTTGCTTCAAAATGAGCTCAGTGCTCCTGGTCCTGCTCTTCCTACTACTCTTCTTTTGAGCTGAGCCGCCAACTATTGAATTAATCAGAAAAGAAACGCGAGTATATTTTACCCAGGAAAGAATTTCACTTAGGTATTTGGCATGTAACCGTATTATACCCTTGTAATTATACGGGTCTGTACTAAATTTATACTTGCCTGGTTTTTCTTTTTCGACAAAGTATACAAGAGTGAGGACAACCACTTGTTATTCGTTCATTCATTTATTATACACATTATCAAATCAATGTATGTAAGTACGCTCACTCCTTCCGTTTTAAAAGTAAAATTCGTTTACAAGCTCGTTCACTAGCAAATCGACATCAACGTTTTGCTGCTTTTTCATTAGATTGTCTTGAGGAGTACGAATCTCGATAAGACTGGCACAATCTATGGGCTCTGTCTCAGAAGATCCAGCACCGTCACAATGTTCTGCAGTAGAAAACGTGGTTACTTCGTTAAAAACATAATATATGGCTGTGAGGATCCGATCCTTTAAGTCACTGTTCTCTTTGTAGTGTTCGAGCTCTAAGACGGAAAGATAAATCCAGGTCCTTGGAAACTGAGTGAGCTCTGTCAGGTAATCTTCCCAATCGTTGTGAAGGGTGAATCCGAGAGCGGCGCATACTTGCCTTGAAATGTTTAAAACACGCAGCAGGTCCATCTTGTCCATCGCCCGGTCGAAATAATAACTCCCACCATCCTCTTGATCCATCATCAAGCATGAATGATGTATTTGGCTTGGGTGATTTGTTTCACAGCCATAACAAGAATCCATCTTTGCTTGATGAACGGCTTCATCACAAACAGCAGCATACGCAAAACGAAAAATATGACCAACCAAGACTGCTAAACGTTGCTGCATCACTTTCTCGACCTCATCAACTGCAGGTAACAGAGATTGAGGAGGTTGGATTTCAATATGTGATGCCATGTTTTTGTTACTGGTCTCGTATCCAGTTGTATGAAGTAAAGTAGACCTGTACCAGCTTTCTTACTTATATGTTGGGGTAGCAATCCTAGAGATCACTGCCCAAACACGTTTTTGTAGTGTAACCGTTTACACAGTAGGTTTGTGTAAGCTCTATTCTTCATCATCGACCTGTTATCCGTCTACTACGAGCAGCAGAGGGTAAACTGGTCTTACCGGAAAAAGAGATTTTTCAAGCACACCGTGGGTAACAACTCGGCCAGACACATTGGAAATGCTTATTGTTATCGACTCTTCTTTTCATGCCAAGTTCCGTTGCAAATTGGTTGCAAACAAAAACATCCATAGTCATTCCATGACAAGCTCTGTTCATCTTATCTCCTTCTTGTTTATTCATGGAGTATTTGAACATTTTCATCTGTCACGATCAGCTGGTTAATAAAACTATTATTGTCAACTTGGAACTATGTGGCTCCAGCTTTTCTCCAACGATGCGAATAAACAAACAGTGGAGAAAAATTTCTCCCCGATCGCCAAATTCATTTTGTGTATTTTGTTGCCACAAAAAAAAAGATCTTCTGGTCGGTGTTTACTGTGAAACCTTACTCAAACACACGTTTTGGTTTTAATGCGAGCATCGATGCCGATACTCTGCAGTTTGAGAGCAATGCTCCATCTTTTGCGAGAGTTCCAGAGCACGTTCCTATACAAAGTTCATTCTTACCATCTCGTAGTAAAACTTGCCTTTCTGTTTTCGTCCGAGAAACCGACTCTCGTTATTGTGAATTTGAGGAGCAATGCTCCATCGTGAACGAGCAGGAATAGATTGCTCTCTTATTCCAGAGCACGTTCCTATACAAAGTTCATTCTTACCAACTCGTAGTAAAACATGCCTTTCTGTTTTCGTCCGAGAAACCGAATCTCGTTATTGTGAATTTGAGGAGCAATGCTCCATCGTGAGCGAGCAGGATAGTTTGTACTAAAAAAAAAAAGAAGAAATTGTCACTGTTGTAAACAATTTAGAAAAGCACCTCCGAGTTTCTGCCGTAAGGTGAAACTGCTTTCCGCATAGAGCAAGTTTAAATTGCTCCAAGCATATACGCAGTGCTGATAACAGAAATTAAAACTACATGAAACAAGATTTGTTTTGGCTTGAAACTACCCTTTCTATTGCAATTGCAGACAAAGGTTTACGGGGTTTTTCAAAACTCTTAAGGTGCACAGTGTGTTTGATTTAGTTGCGTCGGACACGTTTAGTAAAGTTTTTAACTGTTTTTCCGGCATGTCTTTGTCTGCTTTTGAATAATCAAAGTAGGACTATGGTGAACTCGTGGATATGTTTACAAAACAGAGAAAAAAGAAATAATTTAAAAATTAACGAGGTGTTTTTTCAGAGTTGTGATTGAATGAACTTGAAGATAATTTTAATAATCTATAATCACAACATAAAAGTGACCAGGGAGCGGAGTAGCTTTTTGAAATAAACATACAGTGAGTACATGGCGCCAATCATTTGACTACACTAGGCATCAGTTATAAGGCAGGTGGCAAGCATACAGTTGTTAAAAAATTTGATAACTTAACATAAGGGTACAGGATTAAATGGCACCGAAACCAAATGTAGTTCTGGTATCCTGCTGCTCACTGTCTGTGAGTTCGAAGTTTCTAACACATGTAACAGGGTCCTTCTGAATAAGGTCTGAATTTTGTTGCCATGACATTGTCAATTTTATCATCATTATAGTTTTTGTTGTCTACAAGTCTATTCAATGTATTCAACAGAAATATCCACCTTGATTCTGCAGCTGATAATGAACAAAACCATGTAGGACAGCCCAGCTGACGAATCATACCAAACAAGTCTTTCTTGCATTTTTGCAAAGTATGTTAGTGATGATCTTAAAATCCTTAAGACTCTCAATCCTTTATCAAGTTGAATTAGTTTATTTACATTACCATCTCATTTTAGGTTATCAGTGGTATATATATTCAGGGCCACGGCTGGTAAAAATGAATTTGTCCGAAGGATACGTACTGTAAATTTTTAAACTTTTTAGCCGAGTAGATGTAAATTGTTTTTTTTTTATATATAACATTCTTAACATAGTAGACATTTTAGATTTAGATTATATATTTTTACATTTTCATAGGTTCTATTTTAGTTTTCTTTTATCTGTTATTTTAGTGGAACATCTGTAAACTAGCTATTCCAGCTAAGCATGTTTCCCACTTTAAATAAAGTATTGTATTGTATTAATACAGCAATACATCTTTGTTTTTATCCTTATAACTTCTTGTTTTTACAATGTAAATATGATGAGTCACACAACAGGAAGCAAAACAGGTAAGCCTATACACCGTATTCATAAATGGCGGTCGCGCGGAACGGCCTGGTTTCGAAAACATGAAAGCGAGGCCTGGTAGGCCAGCTGAACCTTGAAGCGCACATAGATTTGTATTATATTGGAGTGTCTTTGCTGTAACCACTACGCGGAGATATTTGAAATTTTTATCTTTTGAAAAATAGCTGGGTAAAAGGTTCCCTTAGTCTTTGTAGGGGACAACTTTGGCCGACAAGAATATTTTCTACTCGGAGATTAGCTGAGAGATGCCAACACATTGTTGCGTTCCGTTGTGTACGAAGAAGGATAAGCGAGACAAAGATACTGGAGAAAAGATATCCTTTTTTCGTTTTCCAGACGATCCAAATACTAGAAAGCAGTGGATCCATGCCATTAGAAGGGATGTAGGTAAGGATTTTTCTATTTCGGAAGGAACAAGGGTTTGTTCGAGGCATTTTAAGCCTGAAGATTTGAAGAAGAGTCTCAATGGAAGGATCAGTCCCAAACCAGGAGCTGTGCCAAGTATCTTCGCATGGAAGCGAAGTTCTCCTCGCAAACGGCCACCGCCAACTCCACGCTTCACCGCTACAACCGTGAGAAACAATTTAGAGTCAGAATTCAGCGAAATTATACATTCGACGACCGAATTCAGCGAAGTAACATGCAATGATTCGTCTTCTACAAATACGGCCGACGGGACGTCTTTTCCGGAAACAGCAGAAATACCGCCATCACCGGAGCGACAGGAGCATAATAATATAATAATAACTGAGCTTCAAGAGAAGCTATCTGCAGCTATTTTAAAAATTGAAGAACTGGAAGCAGTGGTTTTGCAATTAAAAGAAAAAATTGTGGATATGGAACAGAAAAACGAGCAACTAGAGGAACAGATGTTTTCACTAAGAAACATCTCATCAAATGACTCGTTAGTAGCATTTTACACGGGGTTTCCGAATAATGAGACTATGGTGGCGTTGTACGACTTTTTGGATCCTGGTATCAGGGGAGAAAACATAAATTACTGGTTGTCTGGAAAGGAAGTTGCTGGCAATGCTAAGCCTGTGAAACAAGGAAGGCCAAGGTCTCTAAAACCAGTAGATGAGTTCTTTTTGACATTGTGTAGACTGAGGCAAGGTTTTGCCGAGTTACATTTAGCTCACTTATTTAACGTTTCTCAGCCAACTGTTAGCAGAATCTTTATTTCTTGGATAAACTATATGTATTTGAAACTTGGTCATATAAATATTTGGCCTTCTAGAGAACTAGTAAATGAGACAATGCCTCAGGATTTTAAGGCAAAGTATCCAACCACAAGGGTCATTATTGACTGTACCGAGATCCGCTGTGAAATGCCTAGCAGCCTCCTTTTAAATAGTGAATTGTTTAGCTCGTATAAACACCATACCACTTTAAAGGCATTGGTGGTAATTTCACCTAAAGGGTTCTTAACCTTTATTGGCCAACTCTATACTGGCAGTATATCTGACAGGGAAATTGTAGAGCGAAGTGGCTTCTTGAACCTTCCCTTTTCAAATGGGGACTCTGTAATGGCTGACAAAGGCTTTACTATTGAAGACATTCTACCCCTTGGTGTTTCCTTAAACATCCCTCCTTTTCTAGGAATGTCTGATCAGATGTCAGCTGAGGATGTAATTGTGACACAAGAAATTGCTAGTTTAAGAATACATGTGGAAAGGGCTATAAATAAGGTGAAGAATTTTCTTATATTTGAGGGGGTTATTCCACTGAGCCTATTTGGGGTAGTGAATCAAATGCGGTGTGTGTGTGCCATGCTTTGCAACATGCAGGATCCCATTATTAGTGCTTAAATTAATCTCAAGTTCACACATAGTGACAAGCAGGTCATAGGGTTGTTTTTATATAAATTGATTATTTCAAATCCAGTGAAAAAATATAACATTGGACCACAGTATTGTGCAAAATGAGCATAATAATATGTTTTAACTTGAATCAGCCTTGAGTGACTGCTTCCTTATTCAATGTTACCAAAATGTAATATCCCTATCTTTTTATAAATAAAAAAGAATTTTTTTTTACATTTAAGTTAAAAGCTTTGCATCTGAATCACCTTGTGTGACTTAACATTCTACCTTTTGTGAATATTTACAAACGGATTGTAATGAAAAAAAAATATTGTGCTGACTGGAACTTGTAACTATTCTGTTTTTGCAGCCAATCATGCAAAAATGTATGAGAATTTTTCACATTTGTCATTCATTTCTAATTTCCACATTGCACACTATGAAAATTGAAAAAATAAGGTGCTGATCACTATTTTAAAAAATGATTTCACATCATGATCACATTTGGTTATGTAACTGCAACTCTCTTCAACTTTTAAAGCTCCAATATAAATACCAAATCCCCTCATTTGGTTTCTCACATACAGTAGATGTTGTTTAGTTGTACCTGTGAAAGATTTTTTGAAAAACCAAAACAATAATAACTTGTCTTTGGTGATCAAACCATTTAATTCTCATGATTTGTGATTGTTTAAGTTTTGCATTACCAGGCGAAAGTTGATGTTGAGCAACACATGCCTATTGGAGCTTTAAAAGCTTAAAGCCATAACCATTCTTGACCAGGAGTAAGCTTAACTTACAGTTATTATGTATATAAAAGTAAAATGAACATATACTTTCAATGCCAGACATTTGTTTACCTAATGGATGTTTAGTATTTGGCTGCAGTTTTGATGAAATGGGTAAAGTAATATGTTTTAAGCTTTTGTTTCAGAGTTGCCCAGTAAGCAGCATCAAAAGGGATCCTTTTCACTGAAATTCCCTTCTTTGTGTACACAATAAAGTCACACCATGAGGCTCCACTACAGCCCATCTGGCCTTGCACTTCAGTGTAGTATGCATGATTTCGTTTAAGTTTACATTGTCCATTTACAGCCTCGCAAAAAAAACTCAGATCCTGACATGCTTCTAGTGGAGTGACTTGAAACTTGGTTTCCGGACACTTTACCTCAGCCAGACCAAAATGATTGTGGCATCCAAAATCCACAACTCTGCCATCTGGTGAGGCCCCCAGAATTGGCATGTCCAAACAAACAACAAAAGCACTCTTAAGAACCTTTACCGGTGTCTTTCGAGTGAACATAATTTTTTCATACTCTTGAAGTGCAATTGGTTCCTGTTTTAATCCATGCTCAACATACCGTGAAGTAATTGGCTTTGGATTTATAAGGTCTGCAGCAAATTTTTCGTGATTCCTCTGCCTTTTTGAAATCAAATCAAATTTAGATGCCGTAAATCTGAACTTGCGTTCCTTTTTCCACTGCTCTGAGGATGACTGGTCCCTTGTGGCTTGTTCAATATTGTTAATAATTGTCTCATCCACAACAAGGGTATTGATGAGTGCTTTTTCCAAATTGTCTATGTTGTCAGGCAAGACAAAATCACCGCATGGGCTTAAAGGAAACCTCGGATACATAAGTTCGGTTTCTCTACTGACACTTTCTCTAGGCACGGATGAAATGTCCACAGTAGCCTCAAAGTTTGCCTCGGTATGAGTTAATTGATAACTGCAAAACGAACCAATCTGACTCTTGCCGAATTTGGTTTCCACGCAACTATTTGTAGAGGAATCATCTTTTTCCATAAGTGCTAAACCCATCTCAGGGTTGATTTGCTGTAGGGCCTTTTTCAATGTCATTTCGGCTTCAACATCATGCTGGGCATTAACTCTTGCATCATACAAGAGGCATTTAACTCCGTCTCTACTCTTAGTTTCATCGAGTTTTGTTTTTGAGATAGTGACATCCATTACAGGCTGGGCAGAAATTTTGTCACCTCAGCCCTTTTTGTGCCACTTCTGCAGCTGGGAAGTGCAAGCTAGTTCTGCCTGCTCATCCTCATCCTGACACAAATCATCTGTTGCTTTGCTGTCAAATAAACTGAACTTGCATGCTTTAAACATTAAAGCAAGAACATGGTTACAGTAACCAACTTTGCCAGCTTTGCATGAACAGTTTGCATGGATGACTTGACCAGAGACAATGCACATGGCAAAACGAAGAGCATGGGGAGTCTCACTTTTCTTAAAACTATGGTAACACTTTGCCCTCAAATAAAAGTACCTTTCATCGCTGTTTGCCTCGATCTCCTTCAAATATTCATCCTGCAAAAAGGTTTTAGCTTTTCTCAAATTGGTTGGAATCGAATGGTGCTCAGTATTGGCAACTCGTTTTCCAGAATATGCCACGTGCTGGTTCATCTCAGCTCTGGTAAAAGCAGGCATCCTTTCAAGCGATTTACCCCAGCCATCGCTCGGATATTTGACACGTGATGAAGTAGCGGCGTCTTTCGGAAGGTTCGAAGCCCTTGCTTTTCGTTTTGTGTAGATTTCATAGGGATCGGGATCGACCACCATTTTATCCCTTCCACTTTTAATATACTCGTTGACTCTGCAGAAAAGGAGAGAATTCTTAATACTACAGAAACAAAATTTCGTGACTTCTCTTGAGGCAAATCACAAAGATGCGAGCAAGTGCTTCGATCGGTTTCTGTGTTTTGATGATTACCTCTTTATGAGCTGTGCCTTCGTCTTAAGTCCCTTTAGCGAATCGCCTCGACATCGCAACCAAAACCTGAGTTCTTCATTCTTTAGTGAAGAAGGGTTTCTTCCAGCTAAAAAAGCTCCGGGAATATCGTCTTCGGTGAGGATAACTGTGTCACAATCTCCACTAGAAGAAGCCATTTTTGTTGTGATCTGTGATGCGTGGGCTACCAAGCCTCGTTTTCATGTTTTCCAAACCAGGCCGTTCCGCGCGGCCGCCATTTATGAATACGGTGTATTTTTGCAACATGTCTACTTCAACACAATCTAGTTCACTTCAAGGTAAATTCGGGAATCAATAGACAGAAAACTTTTCATTGTAACGGCTTGTGGTGTATTGTATATAATATAACGCTTAATACATTTTCTACATGACTTACTCTTTTCGAACCCTTTAATGACTTTCTTACATTGTAATCTTCATGGTTCTCCGCCATGGCATGCGCCTCTATATTTAATGGTAAGCGTTGACATACTTCTTGACCGTCCCAATACTTCTCCAACTCCATTCCTGTTCGTACTAACACTTAAATCAGTAGAAACGTCCTCCATGCGATGTTTCTTATCCAGGTTGGCCACAGAAGTTCATCGGTTTCACATCATGGATTCGTCAATTTATTCTGTTTTCAGTAGTAGTTTCGTTCAATAACGAGTACTCATTTCGCTCAAATAAATTCTCATTCAAGTGCTAATTTCGCTCTATGAGTTCTCATCAAAGCTTACTACATTAGCAAGAGATTTTCTCATCTTCAGATCACTTTCGAGCCAACTGAAATTCATATACTGCTTGTAATCTTGGGGGCGGTCGATGGCGGTCGATGTCGGAAAAGCGAATAGTTATCATCTGTTCACGTTTAGCGCCTGGCCGAGTAAAAGGCTCATGAAATTCAGTCTCCAAGTTGGTTATTGTCCTAACTGGAAACATTTAAACTCCTTTTGATTTTAGTAAGACCGCTAATGAGGCCCTGTTAGTGAGGTTGTTTATGTCGCGCGTCTGAGCTTCAAACCTTTTCACGTCGCAATTTCGGAAGGTCGAAGGTCGCTGTCGTAATTTCCCGTGAGCGGCTCGTCGTTGGTCGCCATTTCAGGTCCTTTATGTCGCCGTTTCAAGGCCACGTCGCTTGTCGAAATTTACCCCTAACAGGGCCTCGCTAATCGTCCTCTTAAGCTACAAAATCATTACAAACTCTGGCAACGGTACGATACACTTTCAGCGTGAACTTTCATCAACAGACTTCCGTGACTTCGGTCACGACAATTGTCGTCTTCATATCGGTGCCCCCGAGTTCTATCCGACTAATTACGAAGATGTCTACACTGGAGTGAGTGAGTGAGTGAGTGAGTGAGTGAGTGAGTGAGTGAGTGAGTGAGTGACAATTTGCATATCGGAGTCCCCACAAAAACTCGCAAATACGCTTCGCGTATCCACGAGTTAAAAACTGCCTCCAAGCAAAGCGGCTAATTTCAAGTTTCCTAATAACCTCGTTTGTGCAATAGGTTATTATAGGTAGTTAAGCCGATCATCGTATCATGCACTGCTACTATTGTCCCCGTTGAACACCGTCAAGCCTTTGGTTAATTAAACTCCGTAAAAACTATCTAACTAGAAATACGACTCCCGCAAAACCTCGCGAAGCTAGTTTTTGAAGAAGTCACAATGCCTTTAGCTATTATCCTAATCCCCATTACTATATTCGTTATGCTTTGTTTGGTACACAATTATTGACACCCTGTGCAAATGACATGATCAGTATACTGCTCAACACAGTGCTTAAAAAGTTAACTTCATTTAGCTCTTTCACTGCCACTGAGATTGCACCAGAAGGAATAGAAGTAACATTATCTGTTATCCTTACACGGAATACAGAGTTTATGAAGTATGACAATAATATTCACTTAAAACAAATTGAAAATTATTGTAAATCTTTTGCAAGTGAAATCTTGAAGAACTGATATTAGTGCTTGTGTTTACCACAGCGTAAAAAACTGTTTTTTATTTTAGTTTTATTTTCTTAGTCTTTACTGCTTTGTCCGCTTTGTTGTACATCACTTTTAAAAGCAATATATTCTTACACCGAGGATGAGTTCAATGCTCCAATTATTTTTTGTTTATGCTCTATTGTCATCATTGCATGAGATTCATTGTAAGAAGAGTCCTCTGATCAGATATTTTATTGTCTACTGCAGTCATTATTTCATTCCTAGGTAACCACAATTGAGAGCGTTACGAATAGTGCACGTTTCAATTTGTTTACTCTCTTCAGTTGGAATGGTACTCCCAGTGGTAGATAGAAAAATTCCTCTTCCCTCAAAAAATATGCCATATCAACAGAAGTTAGAGATACAATGTCATTACATAAAAAAAATTGAGGGTAAAATAATTGGATTCTACAAAAACTTTGAATAAAGGTTTGGTAATAGAGAGTGCCTACTGTATAGTATGTGGCTGTGCTTTTTTTAGGTAATCATAAAAACAATAAAAAAATTAATGCAAAATCAACATCAAGCAGTCAATAGTATATACCACATGAAAGTTTAATTGTGCTGTTACAGAAACAGCCACAATATCCATACCCAACTAAAGAATAGTATATGAAAATTTCAATTATAACAACTGCAGAAGAAAAATTTAATAGTATGGTATTTCATAAAAAAAGTCAAAGCAGCTCGAGGTATTGAACTGTAACCAATGACATATAGTAATGAGAAGCACTATTATTATATTATTATCAGTATTATTATTATTATTATTAATTACTGGTATTGATACTTTTATTATTACTGTTATATGTTTTTATGTTTTTCTTAACCCTTTCACTCCCAAGAGTGACTTTATAGATTTTACTCTGTCTAACGCCAGACGATTTTACTCGTCAAATGGAGACCCCTTGGGAGTGAAAGGGTTAATGTATATTGTTATGGGATGGAATGTATGTCCTTATCTGGGTAAAAGTATTGTTCCTCTACTACTACAAGCAATACAAAAATCTTCTTGATAGGCTTTCCATCAGAGGTGGTGGTAATCAAAACAGCTCTAAAGAATGTCATTTCTTCTTTAAGGCTTAAAATCTAGTGCAGTCATTTGTCCATAAAGTTAGTGTGGAAAATCATGATTGAAAGCATTGGGCATTTATGAAACTTGAAACAATTGTTACTGTATACAGCACACTTGCAATGAATATATGAGAAAGATCATAAAAGTTTTGGCATTACATACTTTAGTTTCTTCTTTATAGTTTTTCCAGTTTAAAAGGTGAACTGTATGTTGTGGTTGTTATTAAATATTGGTATTTGATATCATAAAAATGAACAGCAGTAAGTAACAAAGTTAATATGTTATGTATAATTTTGCAAATTAGGGCTTAAATTAACTTTTCATTTGTGGGAAAAGGGCAGGGGTCCTAGATAGCAATTTTATCAAGGGCTCATAGAACTGTAAGGTAAAACTGACCCATTGTAAAAAGGCTATGAAACTTGTCTGTCCCCACGCACTATTACTGAAACCTTTCAATCAGAGAATACAGTACTTAGTGACACTGGGTATCTATTCTGTTGAATATGCTTAACATAACTGCTAGATCAAGATGATTTACAATATTTTCACTGTTGCAATGATATCAGATTACATAGTTATAAATGATTGCTATCACAACTGCAACTCTCTGTGTTGGGAATTAAAATGGAAAGGCTATCGTTTTATTACGAAAAATACCTTCATACATTCTCCTGCAATATGTTGCTCGTCTTCCGATTCCGTTTTTAGAATGATAGAATTATTTTCCAGAGACATCTCTGATCGTTGAAGTCGTTCCTCCTCGGTTTCCCTTCGAAGTCGTTTTGCTAAATTTAGTTCGCCAGTATATTTCGTTATGTAATCGTTCACTCATGTCCTGTATTTCTATCAATAACACATTCAAATTCAAAATTAACTTGGTTGAATTCCTGGTCCTTTTCCCTGCTGTTTCGTTTGCCTTTTTTAGGGCGAGCAGTTGTTGTCTTTGCTGGGATGTCTGTTGTTATTCTCCCTACCGTCGTATCTCTGGCTGTGCTTTGAGTCGTGCTTTCCTTGTGTTGATTTTCACGGTATTCGAACTTACTCGACTACGATGTCTTGCTGCTTTTTCTTGTATATCTCGGAGATCTTCTTGCTGGGATGTACTTCCAGGAGGAGTGAAATCGGTTCCACAAAATTTACATTATTTTCAAAAAGGCATCACCGAATACGCAATGGCGGAAATTCAGCAATTTGTCAAATGCGCTACTGTGGCCTGGTAACCACGCCTGCGAACGGACACCTTTAAAATATATATATATTTATTATATCTGCAAGCCTTGTATATGAGCAAACGCGCGCTCTGATTGGTTCCCTACTCATAGTATATCAGCTCATATACCATTGGCACGGAAAACGGCCATCATGGAGGGATGATTTCTTGAATTAGACAGGGAGAAATTCAAGTCAAGCTTAAAAATCATACACCAAAGAAATACTACCGAAGCAAATAAATATGCGATGAAATTATTCGACGGTAAGTGAGCAAATTATATTGCGAAATTGTTTATTACGAACGAAAGTGAAACTCTTAAAAACAGCCGCCATTTTGAAAGATCTGTGAAGCCCGTAAACTGTGTTTTTATTTTATTTCTGCCTACTTTTTCCACTTTAAAATTCTTAAACTAATTTGCTAACTCGAAAAAAAAATTGACAAGTACATTAAAGAGATGTTTAAAAACGAGCCGGACTCGTGTTTGAAACTTTTTTACACATCGGCTCTACAATATGTCGGCTCGACAACAACATGGTTCTGTTCAAAAACAATAACAAAGTCAATTCTTGTCGTACAAACTAATTCCAGTGTCTCATAAGCGAGGGTTTAGAAATATAATAAAACAATTATTCCACTCAATCTCGTCGCATATGAGCTATAGCCAACTCGGCGCTACGCGCCTCGTTGGCTATTAGCTCATATACGACTCGATTTCGTGGAATAATTGCTAAATATACATATATAAAAACTCTCGGCTCGATTTACTCGGGCTTGCGAGCCACGTGGTCTGACCGAAGGCGACACGATTAGTAACCTCGCTACGCTCGGCCTTCGGCCTCGCTTCGCGAGGAATAAACTCGCTTATGCAATGAGTTATTATTGGTAGTTAATGCGCCCTTTGTATCGTACATTGCTACTATTGTCCCTTTGATCACCATCAAGTTTCTTGTTTAATTAAAATGCATAATGAACTCCGTAATAAAACTCGTTTGAACAGTCTGTAAGTTATTATCGGTAGTTACAACAAAGCATAACGAAACTTGATTATGCACTAAGCGCTGAAGTGTATAAGTACCCCGATATTATTATGAAAACTCAAATTCACGATGGAGCAAGTCAAAGAGTTCTTGTTGTCTTTCATCATTATGTGTCTAAAAGCTTGTTAACAGTGTTCTCTACGATTTACGCCTTAAACAAAAGGGTGTGTTAATCCTTCATGCAAATTCAAGTACCCTCAAGCAACAGATATTAGCATAATGAATGACTGACTAACGGAGCGTGACAAACACGCATTGAATACTCTTTGCCTTCGAATTTCAGTTGGCAGATGAAGAGCCTCATTGTACATCTCATCACGGGCAGTCCAACAACCAACAACCGATAAAACCCAAGCTACAGAGACAATTTGCCGTCATAGAAGATGTCAAAAAGGACATTCCACCATTATATCAAGCCACAGACAAGGACACTGGAGTCTCATTTTACTATAATTGAAGGACAGTGTTACTGAACTGTATTTTTATTTGTGTGAACAATAAACTATTTCTTTAAACGTGAACATATGCGTTGTGTGGTTGCTGTAAAGGTATATTCAGTATATTAGTGCCTTGCTGTATGCGCGCCTCAACATACCCGGCCTGCATGCATAAATTTCTTTAAGAGGACACCGATTTTCCCGCGCGTTTATTGTAATTTATACCTCGTGTTTACTTTCCCTTTTATTCCGGCGCTGTTTACGAACTCAATATGGCGACCATAACGTAATCCATTCAACATGGCAACCTTAAAGTCATATATTCCATATGGCCATCATAACGTAAAAGATTCAATATGGCGGTCGTAAAGTCATTCAATATGGCGACCAACTCCAAACTGATTAATTATATGCATATGTCCTTGTTCTCCCTACTAGGCCCAAGCCCCGCTCTCTGGACTCAGTCGCATACACCAAAAAATACTACCGAAGCAAATAAATATGGGATGAAATTATTCGACGGTAAGTGGACAAATTATATTGCGAAATTGTTTATTACGAACGAAAGTGAAACTCTTACAAACAGCCGCCATTTTGAAAGATATGTGGAGCCCCGTTAACTGAGTTTTTATTTTATTTCTGCCTACTTTTTCCACTTTTAATTCTTAAACTAATTTGCTAAATCGAAATAATTCGACAAGTACATTAAAGAGATGTTTAAGAACAAGCCGGACTTGTGTTTGAAACTTTTTTACACATTGCCGGGCTCGACAACATCTCGGAAAGACAAGAATATGGTTCTGCTTACAAACAATAACAAAGTCAATTCTTGTCGTACAAACTAGTTTCAGTGTCTCATAAGCGAGGGTGTAGAGATATAATAAAACAATTATTCGACGAAATCTCGTCGTACATGAACGATAGCCAACTCGGCGCTATGCGCCTCGTTGGCAATTAACTCATATACGACTCGATTTCGTGGAATAATTGTTAACTATTACCCAGAAAAGAATTCTCCCATTTACTTCGTATACGCTGTCACTTAAGAGAAACCTCAGCGGAACTTCAACGTATGACGTCAGATTTTAGCTTACATGAGTACATACCCAAATTTTCAGCGTTTTCAAAACGCTGAAAAGTGCTTCGCACTGGACACAAAAACGGTTTTGAGGGGGGCCATACCAAACAATTAGGGGAAAGGGGGTTGACGTGAAATATTTCAACAATACTTTTATGTCAATGTTTTAATCTGAAATTGCTTTTCTTTCTTTTGATTTGTGCTTTCTGATTAACAGCTCTCTGTGGTATTAGAAACTGCAAATAGCAAGCACAATCATGTGAAATAGGGAATGACAGAGAATATTGAAAAAGGCAAAACCTTGGGAGAGGGTTATTTTATTTATTTTTGTGGGGGGGTTCACCAGAAAAAATTACCGCTTCAAGGTTTGGGGGGGGGGGGGGTGGGTGGCACGTGAAAAAAAAAATTGGCAAGCTGAGGGGGATCATGCAATCTTTAAATGGTGCTTTCTGAATCACACAAGCCCACCCTCCCTCATAAAAAAATGAACGGTCCTTAAACGCGAAGCAAAAGTAGTTTGACTTACATTGAGTTGAACATTCCTATTAGGGCAGTAAACGTGAATCCAATGGCAAATATGGACTTCATCTTTACCTATTAAGTATTTGTAACAGTACATCAGCATCCAAGGTACAAAAAAAAAAGCAAACAAACAAGAGAAAAAGCACTCCACAGTTACCATGCAAAACAACAGAGGGCGAGAACAAAACTGACGTACACAAACCGGTAGATTTTTTTTTCTTGAGCTGACAGGTTGTTCCCGCGAAGGCAATTTATGCCATTTGCTCGCTGCTAAAACGTCTTACACAGAAGTTCGAAATGGGCGAACTATGAGAAGACAGATACAGACCCAAAGATCTGAACTACAGTATACGCATCCCAAGAAGAGTCAATCATCGGTACACCGCAGGAAACAGAATATCCAAGAAAAGACAAATATGGAGTTTTCTAAATCTCAGTTTTTTTTGGCTAAAAAGGAGACAGCCACTGTTTTGTGCAGTGTGCTTTTGCTGTATGCCAATTGTAGGACGTAAGATCTAAACGTGCATTGTATTATATTTCATGAGCTTTGTATTTGTAAACAATTAATGTAAACTGTAATTGCACTCAGCACTTACAAGTACTGTATAAGTTTCCCCTGAGCGTTGTATTGTATTTGCATAACTTATCATATTTGAACGTAAGCACATTTTGCACCAGGTACCAGTTTTCAGTAGCGCCTAGCGCAGTTCAGAAGCTTCCTTGCAGTCGTTTTCGAACAGTTTTCCGTCTTCCTGCTTGCACTGTAAGCATCATGTATTTTCCGTACGTCGTTTAGTCGCCCTTTCGTTATTTTTTCTGTCTATGTACAGTACAGTATTGCCAACGGACAATGTCCGGTCAAAAATAGGTTTTGTCCGGTCAGATCCTTAGATGGCCGCACAATTTGCGCGGTCGTTTACGCTGGTAGGGAAAAATTAAGAGTTTCAAGTTTTAAATATTTAAAGGTTAAATATTATTGGCCAAGAACTTTTCGTAAATGATTGGAAGTCATAAAATTTCCGGATGTCCTTACACCTTTTCGCTTTGTCATTCACCAAGTCGTCACCGCAAATTAGCGGGTCTTACAGAAGTGTACCGGTCACGGGTGTGAATTACTTTATTATTGGTCCGTGTAGGTTTTGTAAACATCATGTGAAGGGGGAGGGAGCATTCTTACAGCAATACGACATAACTGATGTTTGTCCGGCCAAAAATGGGATATGTCCAAGCAAAAATAGGTTTGACCTGACAATTTGACCGGCACCAGCTGGGAAATTATTTGCCAACCTGTATATTGTTAATTTTGTGATGTTGTTTGTCATTTTCAGTTAAAACTTCGAGTCCTCCAGCCGAATGTAAAGGCAAACTAGTAATAAAACTGAGAGTTGCAAGCAGTCATTGACAGCCGATATGGCAGTAACATCAATTGTCACAAACATGCTCTGGTTGTCTTTTTCACTGCCAATTTTACTTCTGCCACTGCTAACACGGAAGTTCTATTATAGCATGAATGTATGTTGTGGTTCAATTTTATCCTTGGTTTCAATTTCATTTTCCTTTGTTTCAAACTCATTATCAACATTACCGCACCAAAAAACAAAGGAAAATGAAATTTAAACCAAGGATAAAATTGAACCACAACATGTATACCTTAGCCAGGACTGTGGATAACCACTACAGACAAGCAACTTGATTCCCTGAAATAACCATCCATTGCCAAAAAGAGGGATGCCATACAAACAAAACTAGGTGAGGCTAAAGCCGTGGGTCTTTCAAAATAGTGGAGGGAAAATTAAGCGTTGCCTGGATTTCTGGCAAATGATGATTATTTTAAGTGTTATCAAATAGAAACCTGTTTTGAGCGCTTATCTACAGGTCCTTTTTCTACTATTCTATTGCAGATGAAGCTTAGGAGTCCACTCTGTAAAGTTTGGATAGTACATTTGTATGTGTAATCAAATGGTGACGAGGGAAATTAGGGAATTTTGTCTAAATTATTAGATTTTTGATAAAACTTAAAGGAAAATATTCCTTGATTTCACGAGTGTACCATTTAAGTACGTATATGACATTTTGGCACCACAGGGGAAGTTGCCATGACAACATTGTAATTTCGCATGTGAACGTATAAATTAACGCCGAAATTTTGTGCCAGAATTAAGGAGTAATTTGTCACCCACCAAACATTCATTACCAAGTCTCTGATGTATCTCTCCATGTGTGCAGGTAATTTTAGTTCAAGAATCAAATCAACAAGCACCGAATTTTCCCTAATTATTTTGGTGGTAATTTTTTTTAGAGTACATGCATTTTACAGAAGCCTTGCTTTATCACATTTTTGCATTTGTTATTCCATTCATTGTTTTGTGGCAAAATAAACAATTACTACACTTTCTGAAAATGGTGAAAATTTAACAAGTACCCAGGGCAGTTAATCGAATAAATATGGTAAACCACTTAAAACCATAACTGCCAGCAGTACTGCACATACAGTCCCTACTGTATATAGCCCATACATGGCACTACATGTACCTTACCCTCGAACTCCTCTGCCTCCCAGGGCAATTTTTGTTAATCCTATTTATCACCATCTTTCATTCACCTCTTTTTCTAATATATTAACAATTACATGTAATAAAAATAATAATATTTCAATGTCTGGTGAGATGACCTGTAGAAACCACCAGGCTTATAGTTGAGGCCACCTAATACATAGCAATATGTTTATATAGATAATGCTATAAGTGTGCGGCTTTGCCAATTCAGTAATTATTTTATTAAAAACTCTAGCAGTTTTTTCTTTAAGTTAGGAAAACATGATAGAGAAGTGGTTGTAACAGGAAGGGAATTCCAGATACTTGATCTGTGGTAAAGAATTGTGAATTTTTTTCAGATTAGTTCAGCAATGATGCACGTGATAGTTCTTGGCAATTATTGCTCATTAGACTTAGAAGCCATCAAAACAAACAAGAGAATATGGTTCACTGTGTGTTCCTACCAACAGTGCAATGTTGTCGGTTCAACTCCAATTAAGTGAACTCAGATTTACTATTTCCGAGTTTGTCTGTGACAGACTGAAAAAAATTTTTTACCAATTGACCAGGCTCAACATTTACCATCTTCATTATATCATAAACAGAAAACGTCTGCACTACCATATATACTGTACAGATTCTGTAAATGACACAGTTACAAATACTGCAGTATACAGTGTTATGTCACTGCTTACCATAGACAAGTCTCTGTTATGATTTTTTAGCTTTTCTTCTACCCTTTCTGCAACAGATTAAAACACAGTTATTGCATGTAGAGATATCAATACTTTTTTCTCAAGCATCTGAGTGGGCCGGATTACTAAATCCTCGAATTTGATTGGCTAATCACGCACACATGAGCGGTCCAGCTTTTTACCATACAGCCATATCTCTTTTCTTACTTTAAAAAGACATCCCCCCCCCCCCCCAAAAAAAAAGTTATTTACCAGGCTAGGTTGGTCGGTATAAGAAAAAACTGTGCCCTTGGTCTTGAGTACATACCCAACACCTCAAGTGCACTTTTTTTCCCATATGGACCTCCTCCACAGATATAACAGATAAGTACAGTATTAGGTACAAAGATGGGTAACTATTACATCTCCCCTTATGGATCCATGATTACCAATTCAGGTTGCAGGCCAGGGAATCTCACTAACACAGTGCGTATGTGGATGGAAGGTAAGTTAAGTGTTCCCAACGCATACTGTCACAGATCCTGGCTTCAACAGGATTCTTCCAAATCAAATTAGATCCAGAGCTTCATGAAGAATTAGAAAATGAAATATTATCCATGAAAATTTACTACTGAGGCATAACATACAGTTTGTACCAAGTTTGCTCAGATGAGGGATGCAAAGTTCAATTGAACGATAATAACTTCAAAACATACCCATTTTCTTTTTCTGACCTCCTTGTCTGGTAACATCAGGTAAGTTTTCTTTTCTTTTTTCCACTGTAAATTTAGGACATTAAATAATTCATTCATTAATGTTATATTCAAATATAGACAGAGCAATCTTCACATCAACATTTCTATTATTATGCAAAAGACAAAAGCCCCAAACGTTAGGCATTTTCAAAGCAATTTCACTCCAACCAAGAAACTGGGAGATAGATTTCTCTGTAAACAGCTTCTCGATTCTGTACATGTCTAGTTTGTAAATTATGTTAAGCTATGTTTCTCATTGTTTGTCTGAGTTCACTCAATCATCATACAGAGTCAGATTGGGGACAAAATTAGTCTGCTGTCAGAGCCGAGAGAATGCCTTTTCTAAGTCATGAGAATTTCTTCCCAATATCCACGAGTTCCCTTCCAAGTAGAATTCTGTATTCCAGCTTCAACAAAGCATTCAAGGTGTTACATTACTTTTCAGTTCTGGCTGAGCTTGCCAACATGTTAGAGCTGCCCTCATAAATCTAGACGGAACAGTTTGAAAAGGAAGTGTTGTGAATGTATTGGCACAAAGTGCATGTGAATGGAAAAGAAAAGGACCCACAAAGAGGTAAAACCCATGGAAGGTATGAATTTACCAAGCCTACAATTGGAAAGAAACAGAAGAATACTTGGAAACCTTAAGTCACCATGTTTAACCGACAGCCAAGTTACATGGCACAAAAAGATCTTGACACAGAGAAAGCACATGCTTTTGGAATGTACACGCACTCCTGTTGGGTTGCCATAATGACAGAGGTAGAGACAAGAGTACAGTAGATGATGAACATGGAGAGCATGAGAGTCTAGAAAGAACTGAAGGTTCTCTGCCTGCAATATAGGAATCCTAACCTACACTATTATTTTACAGAGAAAAATCTTTCTCCTTTGCCAGAAGGAAATGCTTTTCCAGAAACCACGAAGGCTTGCATGGATATCAAACAGAAACTGTTTTTCAGATGAGGAAATACATGTAGCTCTTGCTGAGAAGGAAAACTAGGTTACACAGTGATTCTGCAGATTGTAATCAATTTACATGTAACAGTGGCCAAATTCCTGCCTCTAAGTGTAACATAATTGCCAGCCTAAAACGTATCTCTTCACCAAGTAACGCCTTCATGGAAGCAATGGGTTCTCTGCTATCAGAGAAGACCTGGAGAAGGAAGATGCAATTAGAAATGGAAAAGCAGAGTTGTGGAGTACTGAAGAAAATTGTGGATTTTTTTACCAGCAGATCTCATGGATTTATCGTGGTCTCACTAGGCAGAATAATTGAAGGCAGAATAATTGAAGTCAGAGCAGCCCAGGATGTCCTTGAAATGAAATACATTTAACTCAAGCCTGGCTCAACTCTTAAATGTATGGTACTAAAACAATCAGTTAGCACAAAAGACAAATCTAAATGTTTAATTCTACATGTACATGTATAATTATGCTAATGAGCCTCCAACTCCTTATTCATGAATTATTAATCATTTACTAAGAATTCGCTTAAAATCAAAACATACATGCTCAGTACATTTGATGGGCATGCTTAGCAAAATAAAGAACACAAAAATAAAGCTCACAACATGTAATCTTTCTCATTAATAACTATACACACAACACATCAATGTGAATGAAGTCTGCATTGAAATCAGACATCAAACATATGTGAACTTCCATGGGAAAATGTACACTAAGCCTTAACAGTTTAATTGACTGAGGCATTAGGCACCTGTAAGTCATCCATTGGGTTTCGTGAAAGCATTAGAACGTTAGCATTATCTGTTAGAGCATTAGTTTCATCCGTAAGAGCATTAGTTTTATCCGTTAGAGCTAGTCTTGTGCTTTAGTTACCTCGCAATAGGCCTTTTGCAACCATTTGTCACGTGACCTTTTTTCATAACAGGATGATTCAGCTGGTTTCATGAAATTATTTAAACAGAAATAAAAAGAGCAGCTCAAAATATGATATCATGCTAATTTTTGTTAGTATATTGTTTACACTGGTGTTGTAACTGCCACCTGGTTAGCTCACTCGGTAGAGCTCTGGCCTGTCGAGCAGAAGGTAGTGAGTTCATAGTTCAGCCTGACCAATACTCAAGGTCTTAAAATAACTGAGGAGAATGTGCTGCCTTTGTTATGACGTCTGCAAATGGCTAGACATTCTAGTCTTCTCCGATAAGGATGAAACACCATAGGCCCTGTTTCACAGCACTGTTCTGGTGGGATGTCAAAAGATCCCTCAACACTGTTTGAAAAGAGTAGGGGACATAGACCCTGGTGTTGTGGTTGACCTTTGTAAAGTGTAATTGTAATTAATGTCATTATCATTCTTATCACAGTTGAACGAATTTATAGGGATTTGTATGGGAAAAGGCTGCTATGCTAAATAGTCATGCTTTGATGATTTTCATACAAATCATTGTAATAATTTTTGTAAGTTTTCAAACTGCTTTAAAATTCTTCCTTCAAAATATGAAAGTATGAAAATTTCCACCCTTGCACATATTCTCACTTATTTGACCCATGGTAAAAATAGGAATCTGAGCTCTGTTTGTGGTGCATACAGATGAAAAATTACACAGATTGCAAAAGCTTTTCCTTCATAAACATAACTACTTGTATGGAATTTTTGACTGTATGAATGTTCATAAAATCTTTATGGCCTTATGATGTATTTCTCTGAAAAATTATATTCTGGCTAGGACAAACATGATCTTTAGTTTCTGGCATAGATAAAGTTCAAGCTTTAAGTTCACCAATTATCAGTCATATGACCAGTTTGTCGCAAATGGCCTATAATGTGGAGAGGTTAACTGCAATTCCAATTTTTGTGGATAGAGAACTTGTGAAGGCAAATAATATTGTGTGGCCTTTGTGTTACCCATTCTCTCCTTTGCTGCTGGGTTCACTTACACTCCCCTGACTGTGCTGTCTAAATCTCTGAATTGAAGACCAATTGTAGTAGTTAGCCATAATAAATGGTGACTGCACCGAAAAGGTTTAAGTTTTTTCATAAGAAAATGAAACTTGTAATACAGTGTAGCCATTGGTTTGTGTCTTTTCGTGTCTGACATCGCTTGGTGATCTCAGTTTTGTAAAATACTTAAAATTAACCCCACCTGGTAATGTCATACAAAGAGTTGGATTTAGACACCCAAATTTCAACTTACACTTTTTGCTGTCCTTTTCAACTTCTGCTGTCAACTTCTTGTACTTGTCTGTCCTGTACACCAGAAGATATGTCATCCCTGATTACAAATTCCAAGGAAACAAAGTTAACCATTGCTAAAATTACAGTATGATGTGAGCACATTATATTATATCATTATGCAAAGAGTACATTACATCAACTGAAATTTTGATGCTACTACAGTACCCTTCAAAAAACTCGACTGACAAAAATAAACATACGAAATACCAAATCCACAAACCAAGGCCCTATGTGCCCACTTTCCTGACACTGATAACCTGACAAATATAGAACTCAAAGATGGAAACATATACCAGTAGTGGCTCCGATGCAGACCCACAGTGCCAGTAAAGCGACTGGATTTGTGTGTTTTGCAACTAAAAAAAAATTGTGCTAGTCGCAAATACATGACTACAGATTGTAGATCAATACATGATCACTGATAACTAGAAACTTCCAATTTCACTTGAACATTAGTCAAAATTTTGAAACTAACTTCTTTCATTTTGCGACAAGTCACAACAATGCAACCACAAAATTTTCTTAAATTTTAGGCCTGGTATGTCACTATTACATGTACTTCCTCATCAATACTCATTAGACATCATGTAGCAAATGCATGAAGAAAATAATAGTATACATGTACGTGTATATGGTTGGTGATCGCTCAGTTTTTCAGAATTTACTGTATCAATCTGAAGCTATCAAAATATGATATGATGACCTAATGAAAGAATGAAAACTGTAATTGAAGTCACTGGAAAAACAGAACTCCAAATGAGATAACAAACGCTAAAATGAAAAGACTTTCATTGTCAAAACTTGTATGAAAATAAAACATTCAACAAAACATTAACTTTAGGCATTCATAAACCTCATGACTGACTGATCATTGTAGCTTTTACACTTCTAAGTCCTTTGTACATCACATTCCAGTCTTTCATTCCGCTCGTTTAAGAGGCTGTCCGCGTAAGAACGGAGAAGGCAATTTTCGGACGTTTTCCGATTTGGCTGATTTTTTCAGTGAAAGTCAGCCATTATGTCCCATGTACAAATATCACATTTGTTTGGATCAATTCGATTTATTTCATTTTTTTGCGAGGCGGTTTCTTAGACAACCTCAGTGTTGCCCGATTTGCCTTCCGACACTCCCAGATTTAGCCTTATACCTAGGGAGCTGCCAAATTAGAACTTTTTCACGAAACAAGCTGAATGTAATACAGGAAAACTTAGAACAAGTTTGACCAAACAAAAAGGTTTTGAAGATAACCTCTGTCACAATACAAAATAAGCGAAACGTGACATACGTTCAGTTGAGTAGTATTTTCTCTAATGTGGCACCTAAGTTAAGGGAAACTGAATCATGACACGAAAGTACTAAGGCCAGACTAGTGATTTACAGAATAAAATCTGTGGGCACTCTACGCCCTGTGTTGTAGGAAATTGCACTAAATTCTCAAATCTGCGCCATTGTGCTGTACGCTTACATTTCGGCGGTACGACTGATAGACTTATTGTCCAACTAAAAACGCTTTGGAACTTAAGTTAACATCAACAGTCCGCCTCATTAGTTGCAAATAAACATTTTCGGTTGTTTTTGCCGTTGTTTACAACAGATGCAAATGTCCATAACAGTGCTATGAAACCAAGGACTGATATCCGATCCGCATCACAATATGCAAATTGACTGAAAACCTGATGTCTGTTTGTTCCTCATGAAAAAACCTCTTTTGGGGTTCATTTCCAGGAAATTGGATTGATTTTTACCCGAACAAAATTGCTTTTAAGACTCTACGTGAACGTTCTTTGAAAATTTCCCCCTTTTAGCCCAATGCACTGCATTTTGTTTTTCTGCTGGATCCTGTCAATTTCATTTTCATCCCAATTCAATCACAACATTGCCGCAACTCGGTCTTCAAATAAATCATACTGATTTCTTTTAAATAAATAATCGTCTTTTCTCATATTAAAACAACTCCATTTGGTGCCCTTTGAAGAACCTTTTCTTGGAGTAAAGGAGATATTAATTCTTCTGCCTCATTTTAGTGGGAGTACAAAACTGCTTCTTTGGCTGTAATTTAATTACATGAAAACGACTTTGAAAAGTTCATTTTTCTCCGAATTGTCGTGATGCGCAGACCTGGCTCTCAGTTTGTAATGAAGAAATGCGAAAAATGAGTATTTCTCCTTCCACTTGTTCTTTACGTGAAATTTTGCATACTCCATGCAAGTCTAGTAGGGGCGAGGAGTGCCATGTTTTACTCTACGAGCACAAATCAGATGTTTCCGCGCATCTTGCTTGCTGCCAGCAAGTAGTTATGGTTATTGTTAAGGTGTCTACCAATTCAAATATTCCTGTATTTTCTCAGTTTATCCTTTTTCAGTATTTTTGTATAATACTAGAATTTGTTTATTTATCATCGCTGCTGATACTGGAAGAATGTCATTTTATGACTTGCTCACTGATTTTATAAGATAGGCCATGGCCAGCGCCATCACAAGTGACATAGTACTTTTCAATGACTTGACTCTATAAAATAATACATTCTTAGGAAACGCACCGTATTTGCATAGCAATAAAAAACACACACACACACACACACACACACACCCTAGACCCTCTGCTGCTATTGACCTTGCCAGAAGCCCATCAAATGGTTGCTATTTTAAATTCAGGTGACTAATTGTATACGATTTGAGAGTGTTTCGGATTGCCTAAAAGCTGATCCTCGGCAGGTATCAAACAACACGCGGAAAGCAAGAGACGAGCAGAACAACGTTTATATTTGAAAGAAGAATGGCTGATCAAGAGTCAAGTGCAGGGTTTCTTTTCCCGTCTTGCAGCTACCAGAAGAAGACAGCAGCCTGGCCTTCACTGCCAACATGAGTGATAAGAATTCCTCCAAAAGGAAGAAGAAGTTGATAGACAACGCCACCTAGAGAAGGCTGGTCGCTCAAGAGTTGCGGCTGCAGCACCCTCTATCATATGATGCCTAGGTTAGCCAGTGCGAGTACACAGAGAAAAACAAGCTAAACCAGTTTAACGTAGCGGTTTTAAAACAAGTCTTGCGTCATTTTGAAGTTCCGCTTAAAACAGGATACAGGAAGAAAGAACTTGTTGATCGACTCACTTTATTCGTAAAAAAATGCAAATGTTTTGAACTACAGTAAAGGCAATGCAAGAATTAATTTGATTTCATAACCTTATTTTAGTTGAAAAAAAAAACCGTCAACATAGGACTCATACAAGCGGACAACAGAAATGTTGCGTTACCTGAAATGAAACAGCTCAAAACCTGGTCCAAAACAAGATAAATAAGCACGAAAAAGAAAACAATAAGCCATTCATGAATGGAAAAACCAGCTATGTTTGAAAGAAATCAGCATAACTACCGATTTATTTGAAGACCGAGTTGCGGCAATGTTGTAATTGAATATTGGAATGCAAAATGAAATTGACAGGATTCAGCAGAAAAACAAAATGCAGTGCATTGGGCAAACAAGGAGGCATCGCGCTTTTATCACGCTAATCCAGGTTGTGTTCAACCGCGATTCCCCTATTTCTGTAAGGCTTACATCGAAATCCCACAAGAAGTTGAAAACCTTCTGAGTGAGTCTCACAAGTCCCATTTAAGAAACATGTTTTCTTTGTTGTTGTAACGACTGTGCCGTTGGATCTAAACACTATTCGCATTGCATGTATAAGAAACTCCGATAGAGGTTTAGTTGATATAGCGATAGAGGTTCCATCAAAGAAATTAATATCGCCAAGAAACAAAACATGGAGGAAGCATCATCACAGACGAAGAGAGATGACAGATATGAGCCAAATGAGGAAAATGAGACAAGTTTGAAAGAAAATTATGTATATACTTCAAAATGTTCAGCAAACCCTCCAGGAAATGGGTGCTGAAAGCAGAAATACTGTATGGCGGACGGAATGAAGGGACTGAAAGTATCGTTTAACAAACAGTCAACTGAAATCAATGCCCTGAAAAAAGCCGTAAAGGAAACAGAAAAGGTAAACAACAAGTTAAATAAATCAGTTCAGTCTTTAAGGAAAAAATTAGTAGAACAGAGAGAAGTTTATGAATTACATGACCAACAAGACAACCTTGAGCAGTACACACGCAAAAGTTTGTGAGTTTCGCTGTTATGTTTTCATCTTTGTGCTTTTTCAATTCACATACAGTAAATTAACAATAATACATTTGTTTACACACTCCTACACTCATTTTTTTTCTTTTTTTATGGCTAAATTATGATTGTAAAAGGTAAATGCGATGTTTTATCTCTAAATGTTAGAGGTTTAAGAAACTGTGTAAAAAGGAGAAGTATTTTTTGCTTTCTTAAGGAACAAAACTGTGATGCATATTTTTTTTACAAGAGTCATATTCTCAACCAAATGATAAAATTATTTGGAGAAGTGAGTGGGGAGGTGACATTTTCTTTCCACATGGATCACTACACAGTAGAGGTGTTTGTATTCTATAGAACCCTTCACTAAATTACACCTTTGACAATATTCACAAAGACCAAAGTGGAAAATCACTTTGATCAATTTAAATTTCAATGAAAAAAAAAACTATCTCTGTGTAATATATATGCCCCAAATGACCAAAGCCAACAACAAGTTTTTTGCATAATTTAAGCAAATTCTTGATGTCCAACACCGATCTTGAAAATCTCGTAATTGGAATGTTTCATTGCAAACTATCGATAAAAGAGGTGGAAGCCCATGGAAAGCTACCACCTCTAGGGACCAGCTGGTGATGATGATGCAGGAATTTGATTTGGTGGATGGTATTAGAGTGAAAAATCTGAATAGAAAAAGCTACACCTACGAATCAAAAGCTCTTAAACTATGTTCGCGCATCGATTTCTTTCTATTACCACAATATCAGATTCCTTGGGTTGAACAGATAGAAATTTTGGTCTCTAATGCTCCAGATCATAGGGCAGTAAAACTAAAAATCAAGTGTTCCAACAATAGAAGAGGCCCAGGATTATGGAAATTTAACAACTCTCTCCTGGACGATGAAGGTTACGTAAATTTGATTAGTGAAAGTTACTCTTATATTAGTGAAAAATATGCTGGAGAAGAAGACAAAAGATTGAAATGGGAACTAGTTAAAATGGAACTGAGAGGACTCACAATCCCTTACGCCAAAAACAAAGCGAGGAACCTCCGTAAAAGAGAAGAGGATCTTCAAAAGAGACTGAAGGATTTAGACCAACTCATTTGTGATAGTGTTGACAGTGCACAGCTAAATCATCTGGAAGTGGAATATTTCCAGTTGAAACATTAGCTTTGTCTAATTTACAAAAATAAGGGAAAGGGCTCAATTGCTCACTCAAAAATACAATGGACTGAGCAGGGTGAAAAACCTACAAAATATTTTTTAAACCTAGAGGGACAGAATTATAACCATAAAAAGATCATGGAGTTAAAGCAATCGGACAATACCTCACTGACAAAGGACGCGGAAATACTAAAGGAAATTGAAATATTTTACAAGAATCTCTATACTTCTACTACTAGTTTAGAAAAAGCGCTATTTGAAAATTGCCTCGAAAATTTAGAATTACCTAAGCTTGAGGACTTGGTGAGTAGTGAATTAGAAGGTGAGATCACTCTTAATGCAAAGATGTATTTACTTGGGAGTTTTATAACTGTTTTTTTTATTTACTGGGTCAAGATCTTGTTGATTGTTTTAATGATTCATTTAGAGCAGGTGAAATGTCACTTTCCCAACGGAGAGGCGTAATCACACTTATACCGAAAGAAGATTTGGACCTTTCCACACTTGCTAATTGGCGCCCAATAACGTTATTTAACTTAGACTATAAAATTGCGTCAAAAGCTACTGCCAAAAGAATAGAAAAAGTTCTAACTCTTCTAATTAACCCTGACCAAACAGGCTTCATTAAAGGTAGATAAATTGGGCAAAATGTTAGGCTAATTAACAATATTCTTAAGCAAACAAAGCTTCAGAACATTCCTGGTATACTATTACAGCTTAATTTTAGAATTGGCTTTGGATACATTTGAATGGGAATTTATACAAAAAACAATCGCGCTGTTTAATTTTGGGGAATCCATACAATGATGGATATCGATCTTTTATTCTAACACAGAAAGTACAGTCTTGAACAATGGCTTCTGCACAAAATTATTTTCATCTGTCAAGAGGAGTAAGACAGGGCTGCCCCATGTCCCTATACCGTATGTTTTGGCAGTAGAATTATTAGCATGCAAAATTAGACAAGACAAAGAAATACAAAGTATAAAAATTTACGATAGGGAGCTAAAATTAAGTCAGTTTGCTGAAGATACCACTCTTATTCACAATAATAATAATAATAATAGTAATCGAATATTTTCTCAGGATAACCCTTCAGTACATAGTACTGTTATCAACGGGGTCCTGCTAAGAATTAAAAATATTAAAATATATAAAATAAGATACATATTAAAAACCGTTGAAAATAAAATAGAATTTACAAGTAATAATCGTCTAAGGCTTTCCTAAATAAGACTCTAGAATTAATGTTTCTTAAACTTAAAGGCAATAAATTAAAAATTGAGGCACCTAAAAAATAAAAGCTACGGCGCGCAAAATCCAGTCTGACTTTTGGTAGTTTTGCAATTTTCCCATTGTTGCAGGTGTTTAAAGCGTTATGATGTAATCGGTGAAAATAGTCTTTAAATGGAAAGCATGCAGTTCCATTAAGGCAGTCAAATACAAAGCAGCACGCTCTCTTTTGTAAAAAGTTATTGTAACTTGGTAGAAAAAGTAGTTGTTGTACTAAACAATGTTGGTGATATCTCCAACTTAAGATTGAGTTCATCGCAAACTAAAGCCCTGTGGCTGGGATCGTGGAGACATAGAAAAGACAAACCCTATGGATTTCTATGGCAACAAGAAAGAAAATGAAAATGAAAAGAAAGAAAATGAAAAATACAATTAACAGTTAAAATTGCAAAAATTAAAGACCATTCTGGATATATGGAACTGTCGTAGTATTACATTTTTTGGGAGATGTCTTATAATGCAACTGGTACATACCATCTCAAGCCTTGATGTCCCCCAGGAATACATTGAGGCTACATTACACGAAGAATACATTATTCTTCATAAATAAAGAACAAATTGAACTGAAGGCTAACTTGAAATGGGCAAGAGACCTGCAAATTGGGGAAGCATCTCTAAAACCATTTTTTGGTTACGTAAAAAATGTTTGTAGAGACAATAAGCTCAACGAATTATATTTCAAACTTTTACACAGAATAGTAGTCACCAAAAAGGAATTATTTCTTTTTGGCTTGGCAGAGGACACCAAGTGTCCATAGTTATTGTGGAATGAACGACTCCATATTTCACACTTTCCATAATTGTAATTGGAGCCAATTATTTTCTTCAGAGGTCATAAAATGGTTTAATAAAGAAAATGCCACCTCTTTCACCCTTTCACCAACTGAATTAATTCTCGGTAAGGAAGAGGAAAATAAAAGTAAAGAATTATTAGATATTACTACAAAGTTAAACTTCACCTTTGTATATGCAAAATATTACTTTTACAATCAGAAATTATTTCATTGCAAGTTATCATTAAATGAATTTATAGGCAATGTAAACTTTAGATATAACTTCGAAAAATTTAAGGGTAGTCGAGCGAAGATATCACATTATAACAGTTTATGAAAATAATTATTTTATTAATAATAAAAAGAACATCTGAAAACTCTTTGCTTGCTGTGCAGCAGTGACTACAAGACTTCTCTGCCAAGTCAAGTGGGAAACCCTCTTGTCCTGTCGCATCATCCAAGTCATGGTGTTTATCGTAAAAACAGTGTTTGGTAAGGCACACAAGTTGCGTGAGCCTGTGTCGTCTCATTGACAAAAAGTAAAATCTCACATTCTTGAGAGTAAGAAATAATTATTTTTACACTAGTTAAACCAAAAGTTCCAGCCTGAAGTGGATTTATAGTCACTTCAGACCATAGTCATTTTGCCTCGTGTCAGGTTACCCCTCATAAAAGTTATATTGTCCCCATAAAGGTTAGATAGCATGATCTTTGTTCAGTTTCCCAAAAAGGCACAAAGTTAAAGCTGTTTTGTTGTTACTGTAAAGATCTTATTGGACACCAAAATCAGGCAACAATGTAACTTAATTGTCTCTTCTTTATTTGTTTCTGTCCAATTTTGTTTCTTTATAGTTGTATTTTAATTTTAGTTTCACAAATACAAACACTATAAGGCTGATTAAAGTTGAAGTTGCTCTCCAGACAAGCTGGCGTGTTGGTGTCTGTCCTACAATTTCATGTGAATTTTGATTGGTTTCTTTCCAAGTGGACCAAGTACAGCTACACATACATACATAATTTATTCAAAATGCACTAAAATGTGGACAAGGTTTAGAAAAAAAGACATTTTGGAAGGGAAGTTATGAGGTTATCCCTAAGATAAAAGAAACTCACTAAAATAATAGATAACCAAATAAAAGGATAAGAATATCATCATAACAATTACAATAATACTAAAAGGAAATTCATAAGGAGAAAAACTTTTAGCTTGAATTTTGATCATTGAAGACCATCCGCTTCAACTATGTCTTTGGGTAAATCATTCCAGAGCTTCACTATTCTAATGAAAAAAGAAGTTTTATAAGAATCTAGTCTTTTTGAATTGACATAAGGTTTAAATTCAAAACAATTATTTGTTGGACAACAATAGACGCTATTCACATGCAAATAAGTGGCAGGGTATTCTGCAGTTTAAAAAAATGGGATAATCAAACGCATTGATAAAGTAAGTTTTGCCACCATAAGGTATAAGGGAGGTGCTTCGAGAGTTAGCCCTTCATCGTCGCTACGATGAAGGGCTAACGCTCAAAACGTCAGCACCTCCCTTTCACCCCGGGGGGGGGGGGGGGGGGCGGCACTTCTTATAAATGGGCTAATGGGGATGTGCCACTGGATGGGGTTGCATTTTCACGACTGGACTGACTATAATGAGGTCGTCTTTTCAAGCATTTCTTATAGGGTGACTAGAATGGGGACACCCTTTTCCAAGATTTTGAGAGTAAGAAAATTCTGGCAAGTTGTGATTTATAAACGGAAAGATTCCCCGAAAAAATGCTACTGTATTTATTGCTATTGTTTAATATTTCACAAATGCTATTATAATGTCAGTGCTAGTGTAATTTTACCGTTAAAGACGAATGTTTGCATTTCAACTATTTATGACGGTATGTTTGTAAATGTTTATGGTAAGCAAAATATACACCAGAATGTTTATAGTGTAGTTGTAAAGCGTTCTTCATTCGGTTTATTTAATGTGTCAATTCATTTTAGAAAGACTTAGTAAACAGGATTTATATGGTAGAAAACTGAAAGTGACTAAGTTGGGATCGTGAAAATTACATTTTTTTTTTTGGGGGGGGGGTGCAGAAATTCGAAATTTAATTTTTTTTTATGTTTATTATTAACAAGTAATGAAATGATTTCAAGTGCAATTTCGTGTAAACAAGTACTGGTAATTTTTTGAAATATAACAAATTGCACTTGCTCTAAAGGCTCGGACATTCAGTCTTGAAAAATTGACTTATTCACTTACTTATTTATGCACTCGAAACTATTTGGTTACCTATACAAACTGGTAATTTTTTTTTTGTATTGCAATATTTTACATTACATTACATACAAAAATTATCTACTACTTACAATGTTAACGTAACTTACAATTTAACGATAATAACAAAACTTACAATACTAACATCATTAATGACTTACATTACAATAATATCTTACATTACAATTTTTTAATATCTTTTATGAGAGGTTAGCTACAATAGGAGGCTTTCTCACATATTAATTTGTGATTTAGATTTATGTTTCTCAATTTGTTTGTCAACATTGCCAAGAAAGCATCAAAATAAAACTCTTCTTCTTTTCTTGAGGCAGTAGGTTTAAGCCAAGACAACGAGCGAAGTTGTCTGTCACGCCATATATTATTTCATTCTTATCTTGAGTGGTCCTATCCCCATTTTTGGAGCTCCACCAATTAGTAAAGAGAGACCAAAAATGCTGAGCTTCAGAACAGGTAACAAAAAGGTGGGTTAACGTTTGTGTTTCTCCACAGAGGTGACATTTATCATGTTCCTTTAATGAATCTCTAAAAAGTGTCGAATTTGTGGGTGGAATGTGATGAATTATTTTGTATTGGAAAATGGCGAGTCTAGTGTCTTTTGTAACATTAAAAGGAAGGCTATAAATGAGTTGCATTGTGTGTTCTTTTAGACTGGCTTCTTTCATCCTTCGTTCAGCTGTAGGTGTAATGAATTTCCTCTTAACAAAGAATTTAGTTGCTGATCTGCAAGAGAGTTTATCTAAAGATATGTTATCCTTCTCAGAACGTTTTCCCAAGGGTTCAGTAACATTTCCTTTGAGAATATTGATCCATTTTTGAGGGACTGCATGGTATAGACCGAAATAGTTCGAGAAGTTTGTGTTAATTTTGAACTTGCTATGGAATTCCTCAAAAGTTAGGAATCTGTTACCTTGAAAAAAGTCTTCAATTTTAGTTAATCTAGCATCGTGCCATGTTTTGTAATAAATGGAATATCCTTCTATCTTTATGTGATGATTGTTCCAAACTATTTCATTCAGTACCTGCTTTTTGGTATTAGGAGTACTGCAGTTAATTTTTTGCAAGGCGCACAGAGCTTCTTTATAGAAATCAATCGGTATATCAACTTTAAGTAGATTTAAGTCAAAATTACACTGCAGAAGAAACAGACCACCGACTGGTTGTAGATAGGAAAGAGGGATATGACTTCAACTTGCAGTTCCATTGCTGTCGCTTCATCTTCTTACCCAAACAACTTTAAGCGCTTCATTGATTATTTGAAAATCTGGCATGTCTAGCCCTCCGTGCTCTTTTGGCCGAAGTTCCAATCCACCGTATCAAATGCTTTTTTAAAATCAATAAAAATGGCCAAACCAGGTATACTTTCTGGATCTGTTACCTTCATGATGTCTGTGATTAGCCTAATATTTTGACCGATATACTGGCCTTTGACATATCCGGTTTAGTCTTCATTGACAATGATTGGAAGAACACTTGAAATCCTGTGTGCTATAACTTTGGTAGCGATTTTGTAATCAACATTGAGTAAGCTTAAGGGTCTCCAGTTTTTCAAGGAATGACTTATCTTTCCTTTTTTTCGGTATCACCTCGATAATGCCCTGTTTTTGCGTTATGTTCAGTAGTCCGTGTTCATATGCGTAGTTGAGACTTTGTACCATTTCTTCTCCTAGCAAAGACCAGAACCGTAAATAAAATTCTACAAAAAGGCCATCTGTTCCTGGGGTTTTATTTTTGGAACACTGTTTTAATATGATAAAGCACTCCTCATTGAGAAGCGGACGCACAAGTTCCCCTTGTTGAGTTACATCAAGTTTAGCAATATTTGAATTTTCAAAGAATAGTTCATAATTCGAGTCGTTACAGTGCGCCGCAGTATATAGGTTTTTATAGAACATTTTTCCTTGTTCTAAGATTGTTTTAGGATCGTTAATCTCCTTATCGTCATTTGTTTTAAGCTTTGAAATGCGAGATTTACAATGTTGTCTTTTTTCCATATTCAGAAAATATTTAGTGTTTTTTTTTGCCGTTTTCGTGCCAACGTGTCCTGCTTCTTATTATAGCACCTTTTGTTCTGTATTCAGCTATCGCATTATATTCTGCTCTGAGATGGTAAAATTTGATATGTTTTCTTTTATTCTGTCAGTCTTAAGCTGGTTCATCAAATGATCAATTTGTTGTTGGAGGTGCTTTCCGGTATTGCGACGTTCCCTGTTTTTTCGTTTTGTATATTGGACACAGAAACCTCTCACCTCCATTTTAATCATGCCCCAGTATAGGCCTTTGTCATCCAAATAATCGTGTTTTGTTTTGTTCTTACTCGATAGATCCTGTACAAACCTTTCATCACTTAAAAGAGAGTTATTTATCTTCCCAAAACCTGGACCTCGTTGAACATACTCTTTTGATTGTAGGTGAAGAGTTATTGCAGAATGATCTGATATTGTTGAGGTCACAATTCCGGAATCTGTCGCAAGCGCTGACAATTCTTTTGAAACCAGCCAATAATCTAGCCTGCATTGCACTTTCAACGAGTTATTGCGCCATGTGTATTGTGATGTCCTGGGGTGTTGTGATCTCCACACATCTTGGAGGTCAAAATTCATGCACAAGTTTTTGATTTTGCTAATTACTGTCTTTTTTCTCTCAGTTGAAGTTCTGCCAGTTTTATCCAAAGGTGTTAAAGCGCAATTGAAATCGCATCCTAGAACAATTTGCATATCAGAGTGCCTCCTGAGCCTGTCACTAAGCCTTGAGAAGAATGTAATTTGACTTTTATTGTCATTTGGGCTGCAAATGTTACAAAACAAGAATGTGGACTCAAATATGGAAGCTTCTAATAGTAGATATCTCCCGTTTTTGTCAGCTTCAGAGGTCCCTATGCGTACATCCAGTTTGGGGTTAAAGAGAATTGCAACACCTTTTCAATGATTTGTTCCATGACTGTAAATGATGTTCCCTCCCCATTCAGATTTCCATTACATTTACCCAAAAGTGACTAAGATGGGGTCTATAATTGGCCAGAGAATGTCACTATAATGGGGTAGGGGTTCCGAGAGGCAAGCGGGACATACCCAACAAAGATTGACCCAAGTACCCCCTCCGGGCCTTTCACCTTACGGTGGCATGACTTAACTTTATCAATTCCTTTGATTATCCTAATTTTTTGTGCTTCCATCCCCCATCGACACAGCATCAGTTAACGTAAAAGCCCAACCCAAACAAGGGTAAGATTTCCACACAGGTCCCTACTTCATTATGCATTCTTTAACTATACTGTTCCGTTCAAGAAATATTTGCGCGTGCATTACACTAGACAAGACAGCTTCAGCATGCATAATGAAGTAGGGACCTGTGCAGAAATCATTCCCAAACAAGCTTTGTGCCACAGGATGGTGCAAATCTTGGGGAAACAAGGAGCGGCGGAGACTTCGTCTAGCATGCAAATTTTAAAACAATATTAATTAATTGCATACGTACATAGATGGTTGTCGTTTCTCTGCGTTTTTATCTCAAAGAGAGGTTAATAGAACTGAAAGGATCCTGAATTGAAATACCCCTTCTGCACAAAATGCACAATTAATTCCTACCTTCAGACAGGAGAGCTGTAGCTACGGAAATAAACAAAATAAGAAGAGTGTCGGCCAACATTTTCAACTGTAATCTGCGATCTGGGATCTGCGAAGCGAAAAGATTGAGCCCGCGTTTACTTTGGCAAGGTGCCCAACCTCGTTCCCAGGGTCTTGTTTTTATTCGGCATCTTTGTTCAACCTGGAAACGAGTACGACGGGAACCACGAGGTCGAGTACGAGAAACGACAGCGAAATCCTGAAAGGGCAAGAAGACCTGACAGGCGAACTAAAAAACATTGCAATTGTATATTGTTACAGTGGTCTGAGAAAGATTATGCCTTGCATAGAAGACTGGCTCACAAATCCACTCTGCGTGGCTGCAGGTATTTTAAAGGAAGGAGGCACACCAGAACACAAAGAAGTTAGTGATTTTTTTGCACGTCGTCTGCAAGAACCTGAAGCCCTACAAATGGTGCCTTCTTTGAATGATGTCCCTGGTCATCTTCTCAAGCCGAATAGTCTAGTTCGATTTCGGTGTATGATACAAGACATGTTTGATCCTGAATTTTACCTAGCCCTTTATGAAACTGTGGATAAAGCAAACGGCTCGTCACAATTGCATTGTGGCATGTACCAGGACGTTTTGGAGTGTCCTGCGGATTTCAAGCTGAATCTGGAATCCACAAGAAACGTTACAAAGGAACGGTATACTTTCTACTGTGTGCCTATACCCGGTGAGACCTCCTGGGCCAAAGATACATTTTCCAGGAGAGGTGTTGTTCCCGCTAATAAATCGGAGGCTGCGGAAAAGAATTTCTCTGGTTTCAAAAGAAGGCTTGGAGAGGAAGAAATGGATCAGGATGCTGGATCTTGTGAGATAGGTAGTCGAATAAAGCTAGGAATGATTTCCGCACAGGTCCCTACTTCATTATGTATGCTGTAGCCGTACAAGAAATGTTTGCACGCGCACTTCCCAAGACAGTTCAACTACAGCATGCATAATGAAGTAGGGACCTGTGAGGAAATCTTACCTAAAGCTATCATATCACAATAATTCCGTAAAGCTAGCATATCACATAAACCTGTAATGCTACATTTAGGAGGTGAATATGCCACTCCCACCCCCCCCCCCCCTCTCCTAGGCCTAATAAGCCTCCCCCCAACAAGCCATGCACCGAACAGGTAGACACTACTTTATTCCTGATGTAATAAATGACATTAATGAAATCAATGAGTAATCTATAGGTAGGTAATGGGAGTTAAAGAGCTCCAAAGGCGACGGTAGATGAAAATGTATACCTTGAAATATAACTTGGCTCTATCGTAAGTCTTTCATGATTATTCAGTCTCATTCATGTCCTACAAAATGGGTAAAGTATCCTAAGAATAAATTGGTACGAGCGGTTTCCGAGTAAAAATAGAGGATGAAAGATACAGTACCGGCCAGAGGGACTGCAGCACTGACGTGCGCGTAAAATGCGTGTAAAAGAGGGACCTTATGCGCACGTTACACGCAAATTATGCGCGCGTAAATTTTTACGCGCACTTTTACACGCACCTCAATTACACGCGAATTGCGTGTATTTCAAAGAAAAAAGAAATCCTTTGTTATTCATACACGCACTTTGCGTGTATTTTTCAGGTAGCGAAGTGAAGAATGTTGCGGTAGACCTTTACCGTACGTGTAACTCACAAGCCATCATTGGGAATTCATAAACCTAATGTAAATAATTGCACAGAATTGCAGCCTGATGAAAGTGGTTTAATGTCGTAAACCCCAGTTGTATAACATTGTGAACGTCATCTTTCTCATTTACGATGAATGAAAATACGATTCTTATGATTTAATCTGCAGTTACTTGCGCTTTCATTCACAATTTCATCCGCACGGTATACGCTGTAGCTCACTGCAGTTCATGTTTACCCGACCGGTGTTTGCTATTGTATGTAAATAATACGTTTCGTAGATATTGTAATTTTAAAACATACGATGTCGAAGTGAGCTGAAACATGAACTCTGATCTCAGAAAATCCACACTTCACCTCACTTCACGGTTGAAACTTGTCGAAATCCGAAGGATGGCCGGTTAAACTACACAATTTAACTTGCCAATGACTTTGTTCATGCCGGCCGATGTTGACATGTTTTTGATATGTTCACGTACTAAGTTTCCCTACTCTAACAATTATGCCAGATCGCAACGCCTTCAAAAGACACAACTTGAATCGTTTCCAATTTCCATTTATTTAAAATTATACTGGTATATCCTATTCTTAATTACAAGTACGACCTGTTCGAAATCTACATCTTGTCTTACAAATTATTAATTATGACAATGTCGAAAAATTCGCTCCTGATGAAACTACAAGTATAATATCATGATTTGCTTATATAAAAATTGTATTTACATCAACACTCCAGTCTCGATTCAGTCAAAGTATCCTTTACATTCATATTAAAACTCCAATTGATCAGTGACCCGAGGCTTTCCCTTGACGGCTGATGACGGCAGGGATGACTTTCTGAAGATGGCTTATGTACTTCGCACATTTCTCAGGTGTCACGCTGTTCCAGAACTGCTGTATTCCACGTGAGAAACTAAAGAGTTTGTAATTGGAAGTGACGATATTTAAGTGTACAGTATTTAGATTAAGATAGATGTTTTAAGAATCCTGTGATATTTTGTTCGGTCACAGGCGACATCAGTTGATTTAAACACTGACCGACTCAACGGCTCTTTGCTTCATCGAAATATTAGATACGGTCGGTCTGTTTGCAGCTGCCGCGGTGGCTCATCAACAAGCGGAATGCACATTTTAATTTGGCGTTGTTGTTGTCGGCTGAAATGAAAACCAAAGCCTGCCAAACATGTTTTTGACTACGTAAAATTCACAACAATTTCATTCAAAGGAAACCCGGAACGCAAAGAAACCAATTGGCGATTCCGAATTGTTCGACATTTGTGACAAAATATTCTGTTTGGATAGAATTTCATCTTGCACGAAAAGCAAGACAGATGCGCAATTTTATTTTAATCCAACAACAAGTACCAGGAAACAAGTGCAGAGATAATTTTGTAAGTTACATGTAACAAAATGATCCCATTCAGAAAGAGTTTCATTAAAAGTAAAGTTCACGTTCACACGTTTTTAGAATCCAGTGATATGTTTACGACCAGACGGCGGATCCGGTCGTCGCGCGTGGCGATCGAAGCAAATTCCTTCGTTATACATTACACGCACTTAATGAGCTTGACTTTCAAACTGCGCGTAAATTTTACGCGCACTTTATAAAATATTGCGTGTATTTTTTTACACGCACCTGCGCGTATTTGCGAGTTACGCGTGCGTAACGCGCGCGTAAACTGCGTGTAATTCGGTGTCTTTACACGCAATTTACATTTACAAATGACCTTTATTTGAGTGTCAACTGTATCTAGCACTGATGTACTACTAATTGGGGACACTGTAAAGTATAAATCAAATCATATTAAATCAATCAAATTCAGTCAAATCAAATTTTGGTTTTTGTGGAGAGGGAAAAAACTTGGAATTCCTGGAGAAAAACCTCTCGGAGCAGAGTAGAGAACCAACAAACTCAGCCCACATGTGATGCTGGAGCCAGGAATTGAACCCCGGCCACATTGGTGGAAGGCGAGGACTCTTACAACTACGCCAATGCTGCTCCCCTGTTACATGCTTACATTGTAATCAAAACTTCCAATTTGATGATTTCACATACTGTAGTTGTTGTTGTAGAGGACTGCTAATATACTTGCTAAAATCCATGCTGCACATCCAGCATGATTAGTTATACTCTTTTAACCAGTGATATTGTTTTGTGGGGTTTTGTAGTTGTAGCTGATGTTAATGTAGCTGTTGTCTTAACCCATTCACTCCTGGGACTTTAAAGCGCGACAACCCCCCAATTCCCTGGGAGTTTTGGCCTAAAAATTTTGGTTTGCGAACACGTGAGGTAAACCTTATGCGCAGTAAACCCAAAGACAAGATCAAGTTTTCAAACAAACTCCCTTTTGAAGTGGAATAAATAAGCGACTAGAAAATGTAAAATAAATGCTGTTTAACCAAAGAAATTGATACAAATGGTCATCAGGACTATGGAAATCGAATAATTTCTTTGCCGCGCGACAAGACACAAAAATAAATATTTCATGGGTCGCACAAAACACGAGAAAACAATGATCAAAGCCAAAATGGACAAAACTATGATTTCTAAATACTGTTCCTTAGTTTAACTAAAGTTTATTGAAGTTTTCTTTCAGATAAATCTGGTTTAAGACAGGTGAAGCCACAAAGAGAGGCACATCCATAATTTCAACGTAAACAAGCTGCAAGCGCTTCGCATAGTAGTTGCAAAAGGCCGTTTCTGGGCCAATCAATTTTTTCGGGTCGAGTTTTGATTTTTTTGGGTCGATGATTTTCAAATTTTTTTTTGAGTCGAGTTGTGATTTTCAGGTCGATGATTTTTTTCTGGTTTCGGTTTTTTGTCTGGGTGTGGTCATGGGTGTCAAAATTATATCTTTGTGGGGGGTGGGGTGGGGGAGGGGAGGAGTGTCAAATATTGAAAAATTATTTTAGGGTGGTATAGCGATTGGTACGGATTGGAGAAATGACGAGAAGAATGTGTGACATTGATAAATTTCGTTTGATTGACATTAGTTATTATAATAAAAATAATTTATGTATTCAAGATTTTTTTGAAACAATAAGACCAGATTTATTATCTTTTATTTCTACTTATCGTGAGTTTATTGAATACGTAGATCATAATCTTGAATGGAAAGAAAATGGAGGTTGTTATAATGTTATACCAGATGAATTTATACCAAACGATGAATCAGATGAATTTGATTTGAATGTATTATCAAATGATGATATTATTCAGGCGCTAAAAGAATCAATAATTTATTGGGTTAATTATTATAGTCGTGATGAAGATCCTGATGATGAATGGTATGGATGTACAGGATTTACAATTCGTGATAAAAATACAATGTGTGATTTTTTAACTTTGAGGTTTAAAATTCATACTAACCCATTTAAGCGAATACACAAACATATTTTCATAGATGAAATTTGGGAAGAGTTAATGTCTGTAGCATGGCATCCAAGTAGGTTTGCAGATTGGTGTCTTGATTTGGAAGAGTTTCAGGAGTTGAAAGATCGTTGGGGGACTTATTGGTAATCGCGATGAATTCCTTTTGTAACATGAAACGTGTTACAAAAGTTAAATAAGGTTTTAAGTAGTATAGTGATTGGTTTAAGGAATATAATTTGTTATTCCAATGATGCTATGGAGAACTTAACAGTGAAAGATTTGAGGTCAATAGCTAAAAAAGCTGGTGTAAAGGTTGGTGGATTCAGAAAGGCTGAATTACTCGAAGCCTTATCAGATGTTCAACCTGAGAATTTAACAGTGAATGTATTGAGAACCATAGCCAAGAAGATTGGTACAAAAGGCTATGCCAAGATGCGTAAAGCGGAACTCATTAATGTTGTTGGGTCACCACGAGTATCTGAAGCTAATGTCCCAATTTCTGGTCCAAGTAGACCCATAAGAACAAAGCCCGCTCGTGCCTCATATAGAAGGGCCATTGATTTAGCCAAGAATGAAATTAATAAGACCATAGATTGGATAGGATCTAATGTTAGAGAACTAAATAAGAGGGCCATCACTAAGAGATTAAGAAATGTAGCTAGTATTCTCAAAGAAAAACTTGACTATTTCATACCTGAAAGACATGAAACGGCTCTGAAAGGCTTTTTGAAGACCTATATAGTAAAGGGTAGAAGTGGTTATGATCCAACTTCATTCCTTAGCAATGTTAGATCACAATTCTACGTTTTGATGCGTAAACAGAAGAAGCCATTCAAGTTTAAGTGTATTTTTTCATGTGGCTTCATAAGGAGGAATAAGCAGGATAATCGTGTTATTGAGCGTAGTCAAGGTCATTTTCATTCACATATGGAGATAGTAACAGCTTCAACAAACACATTTACTATGTTTGATAATATCAAAGCTAGACTGATTGAATTGGTGGAAAAATATGAGAATGAGGGATCTGAATGGGTATTTGACCATGTTTTAGATTTTCGTATCCACATAAACCCATTTAAACCTTTTTCTGGAACTTCATATATTAAATTACCACCTAAATTGGCTGCTAAGAAGGCAATTATTAATGTTAAGAATGAAGAAGACGAGGAGTGTTTCAAATGGGCAGTAACATCTGCTGTGTTCCCAAGGGAGAATCATCCTGAGAGACTTAATAAGGAGATGAGGGAGAACTCAGAGAAGCTAGACTGGTCAGGAATAGAGTTCCCTGTATCAGCACTTGGTACAAATCAGATAGATAAATTCGAAAGGCAGAACCCCTATGGTATTAATATACTTGGATATGAGAATGGTGGGCCAACCCTAATCAGATGTAGTAATAAGTCAGGGGTGTCAAAGATAAACCTACTTTTAATATCAAATGATGAGAGAAATCACTACTGTTGGATCAAGAATATGTCAAGACTTGTCGAGTATAATAAGAACGAGCATGCCCGTTTCTATTGTGATAACTGCCTAAACTCATTCAATTCTGAAAAGTCGTTGGAAACACATATGGAATATTGTCTAAACAACGAAGCAGTGAAAGTTCAGATGCCTATGAATGAGGATGGCAGCCCAAGATACATTACTTTCAAGAACCACAGAAGAAAGATGCAGGTTCCATTTGTGGTCTACGCGGATTTCGAGTGTTTCACGGAGAAGATGGACACTTGTTCACCGGATGATAGGGACAGCTTCACGAATCAATATCAAAAGCACAAGCCATCAGGATTCTGTTACCTTATCAAGTGTTTTGATGATGAGGTATTTGAGCCTAAGTTAGTGATGCGTACAGCCAATTCACCTGAAGATGACATACCACAAATGTTCCAGGAAAGTTTAGAAGAGGATATCAAGAGGATCTATAATCAATTCAAGTCTGAAAAGAAGCTTATAATGAGGAATAGTGATCATAGGAAGCATAGAAAGGCTACTCATTGCCATATTTGTGAGGGTGAATTGGTAAATGATAAGGTGATTGATCACTGTCATTTTACAGGTAGGTACAGAGGACCAGCTCATAGGAAATGTAATCTGGAATTCAGCTCCCCTAAGTTCTTCCCAGTCATATTCTACAATTTGTCTGGATATGACAGTCACTTGTTTATCAAGAAGATGGGGGTATCAGAGGGTAAGATAGATTGTATCCCACTCAATGATGAAAAGTACATCTCATTCACAAAGGAGATTGTGGTTGAAAAGTTCAAGAAGGAGGCAGAAGGGGATGAGGAGGAGGGTAAGGAGGTTCAGATTAAACGCTCCATTAGATTTATAGACAGTTTTAGATTCATGGCAAGTGGTCTGGCTAGTTTGGTTGATAACTTACCAAGAGAGTCTCTGGAAAATCTATCGAGATACTATGAAGGAGAAGATTTTGACTTATTGGCTAGAAAGGGTGTATTTCCATATGATTGGTTTGATGGCTTTGATAAGTTACAAGTGTCTACTCTACCAGCCAAGGAGGAATTCTATTCGAGGCTTTATGATGTTGATATATCAGATGAGGATTATCAACATGCTGAAAACGTGTGGGATACCTTTGGTATGAGAAACTTTAGTGATTACCATGATTTATATCTCAAAACAGATGTAATCCTATTGGCTGATGTTTTTGAGAACTTCAGATGGGTCTGTATGAGAAATTATGGGTTGGATCCTGCATGGTATTTTACTGCACCTGGATTGGCTTGGGATGCCACATTGAAGATGACCAAGGTGGAATTGGAGTTATTGAGAGATCCAGATATGCTGATTATGATCGAGAATGGCATCATATGAATATATTTATATGAATATATATATATGAATATATGAAGGAGTATTATCCAGAATTGCCTACAAAGTATATCATATATTTAGACGCTAATGGACTTTATGGCTACGCAATGACTAAGGCTTTACCAACTCATGGTTTTGAGTGGATGGATGATCAGGAATTAACAGATTGGAGAGACCATCCATGCATATTGGAGGTGGATTTGGAATACCCACTCCAGCTACATGATCTACACAATGATTATCCATTGGCTCCAGAGAGATTGGATGTGGAAGGTGTTGTTAAGTTAATTCCTAATTTGAGAGACAAGAAGAAGTATATATTACATCATGAAGCACTGAAACAGTATTTATCTTTAGGATTGAAGTTAATCAAAGTACATAGAGGGATCAAATTCGAAGAATCAGAGTGGTTAAGGTCCTACATTGACTTGAATAATAGTCTTAGAGCTAAGGCTGAGAATGATTTTGAAAAAGATTTCTTCAAATTGATGAACAACTCAGTGTTTGGTAAGACTATGGAGAATATTAGGAAGAGGGTGGATATTCAGTTAGTCACTAATGAGAAGAAAGCACGTAAGTTGGTTGTGAAGCCAAACTTTCATCATAGGAATATATTCTGTGAGGAATTGACTGCTTTCCATATGAAGAGAACTAAACTGCTCTTTGATAAACCTATTTACTTAGGACTGGCTATTCTGGATTTGAGTAAGATAACCATGTATGACTTTCATTACAATTACATAAAGCCAAAGTATGGAGATGATGCCAAGTTGTTATTCACAGATACAGATTCCTTAGCCTATGTTATCCAGACTGAGGACTTCTATAATGACATAAGTCGAGATGTCGGAGAGAAATTCGACACCAGCAATTATCCTAAGGACCATCCATCCGGAATTGAAACCGGAGTTAATAAGAAGGTTGGAGGGATGTTCAAGGATGAAGCTGGAGGTGAGCAGATAATAGAATTTGTAGGTCTAAGAGCCAAACTATATGCCTTCAAAACAGATAAACAGGCTGAAGTGAAGGAGTGTAAGGGTGTGAATAAGGCAGTGGTGAGTAAGAGTATAAGTTTCCAAGATTATAAGACTTGTCTTTTCAGTGGCCAATTCCAGAGAAGGAAGATGAATACCATAAGGAGTCATAAGCATGAAATCTATACTGAAACAATTAATAAGATTGCATTATCACGCGAGGATGATAAACGTGTGATAATGGAAGATGGGATAAATACTTATGCACATGGTCATTTCAGAACGCTAGAAGGTGGTGATTCAGTGTCTTGGGGCACAAATTGAAGCTCTTCACGAACGAATCCTCGTTTTGGACCCCCATTCAAATAATACAAGACTGGTTGACCCGGTTCAATTGTGGTTCGGGCCAAATCATAGACCTCAAGACTCCATATAGGATCAGTAGCCTGTCGTTTGTCTCCACCTTCATCTTCACCAGGGGCATATAGATATCTGACTTGAACATCTGGAGGTAATCTCTTCTCATCCAATCCCACAGTTCGTTTATAGTCTGGAGTTTTAGTATCAATTGAGCCTATTTTCAAAGCTTCCTTAGGCTCTTTACCAGTAATACGGGTGGTTTCACTATTAAGGGTCTTCATGATGTCGGGCAGTCTATTCACCCAAACTGTGGATCTGGTATCACTAACTATCTCTTGAGCGTATTGATGGCTGAATAACTTCTCACCAAGAGTCCTATTAGCTCTTTCCACAAAAGCTTGAGCTCTATGATTTCCAGCTTCACTCCGCTGGATTGTAACTTGATGCTTATTCATAATATTTGTTACATCACCCTTGAATTCTGTTCCTGGATCCACCATTAATGTTTGTGGCCACTTCAATTTACGGGAATAAATCTTTTGAAAGGCATTAGCAACTTCACCACTCTCCTTTGAGGTCAATGCCTCAGCATCCTTATATCTTGAAGCAATATCAATCACGACTAATGCATAGCGGTATGTTTTTCTTCTCATTGTGTCATGAGGAAGAAACAACAAGTCCGCTTGATGAATCTGATTAGGCTTATTCACATTCCAATGTGGCCTGGGTATATACTTGGGAGCTGGGAGGTAAATTTGCCACAAGGCTTGCTTCTCTAACCACTCTTTGGCGACCTTTTCACTAACTTTGGCTGCTTTGGATAATTTGGGTATAGCCGAATATCCTTTCCAGTATCCATCAGTGGAGTAATATAATCGATTTAAAACGTTAGAATCAGTCATTTATAAACAAGAATATAAGCATTTAAAATGACTTCTATATCAAACATTCTTGATCCAGATCGTTTTCCAAGGACTGAGAAAGGGTTGATGGCGGAAACTTCATTGAATAGGGTTACGTTGAATCCATCATCAGCAGAACCTGGTGAGACATTATACATTGAAATACCCAAATTGAGTGAGAATTTAGTGATTGTGCCCGGTAGCGTCTACATAACCTTTGATATGGTTGTAACCGGGCACAAAGACAACACTCTTGTTAATAACTTGGGAAGGAATCTAATTTCACAATATAAGGTTCTATTTGGTGGTGAAATCATAGAGGATCTTAATAGATTTGATTTATTCAAAACTTATCATGATTTGTTTTTGCCGGAGATTGATCGTGATAATAGATTGAGACAGGGTATATCTGATGTTAATATAAGGAGAATTAGAACTAATGCAGGTAATAAAGATACATCAAAAGCAAAGCATAATACTTAAGCTATGATTCATAACACTAGATATGCTATTCTATTAGATCACACAATCCTCAAAGATCATGGAATATTTTAGCCAAGAGGATTACTACATCCACTTAGATTTGAATTAACTTTGGCTAAAGTTTCTGATGTTGTAGTTTATTCAAACAATGAAACATCTGCTAATTATAAATTAATAAACATGGAAATGGAATACCAATGCATATCGAGTGATTCTTTAGCAGTAAAGGCTGTTGCGTCCTACAAATCTGGGAAAGGATTCACGTATAAAAAAGTACTTCTTCACAAAACCTTTACGATATCTGAGGCTATTGATGCTGTAATAAATCAACATATCAATGTGCCAAGGAGGTCCATGACTGGTATACTATGTCTTTTCACTGCGCCTCATGCGGAAGGTCTTAGGGATTCTGAGATTTTTGCAAACCCAAAGATCACATCAGTCAAGATTGACATAGATGGAGTGCCTAATAAAGTTTATTTGAAAGGTATGATGGCGACTGATTTGTGGCAATCCATAATTAAGCGAGTTGGTCTTAGTGAATCAATTAAGGAATCTGATTTCTATACAGATAAATTCGCTTTGTGGATTGATTTGAGGACTTATCCAGATAATGATATCCATGGAAATGGTTTGTATATTCATGCTACTCGTGATGGTGTGACTTTAGAAATTAAGAGACAAAAGGTAGGAACTAGAGTTCTTACATGCTACATGTTCGTGGTCGCGGATGCAAATATGGGTATTATGAATGGTAATCTAGATGAGATAGTATATTAGGCAGCTATATGTTTTTTCTTCTCACGTTGTCATGAGAAGAAACATTAATCTAAAAAAGTTAATGTATTGAGTAATGATGAATGAACTCAAAGATATGATTCCATTCAATTGCATCATAACTGGTCCCACGAATTGTGGAAAGACTCAATACATAGTGGAACAGCTTCGAGGCCACTATAAGCAAGTATTCGATTATATTGTGTTGATTTGCCCAACATATGCCCATAACAAGACTTATAGAGGCTTTGCAAAGGGGGATAAACGATTCTTTGTACTATCACCATATGCCAGTGATCATGATGAAATCAACAATTTGTTAATGGATTGTTCATCGTTCTTCTCAGATATGAATGCACTCATAATATTAGATGATTGTGTCGTTTCAAAGGATCTGAAGAATAGATCCAACAAATTCATCGATTTAGCGTTCTCTGGGAGACATATAGGGATATCAGTGTGGGTTCTCACTCAGCAACTGACATCTATAGCCAAACCATTCCGTGAAAATGTAGCTTGTGTGGTTTCATTCCATAATCCATCACAAACGGCGATGAAGATGCTTTTCGAGGAATATGGTGGAGACCTGGATGCTGAAACTTGTAAAAAATACAAGAAGCATCTTAAGAATGAAAAGTATGCCAGGCTATGCTTCTCCCTTAGACATCCATTTCAAAATTATTTAGAGATACCGGCTCTTACGGCATAATCATGACAACTCCCGAAGATATCATGAATGGTGAAACTATTGTAAATGATCATCAATCAACAACAACCACTAGTGATGATTTGAAATCTAAAAGAGAAGAACTCTCAATACTAGCTTGTCTAGGCTCTACCAAGGAGTATATTGGTATGCAAATGACCCTGTCCGATATACATAAATTATCAGAAAAGGATGGTGAAAAGTACTACAAGAGGTATAAGATGGTATCGGGTAAGAACCTAGCTGACGGACTAATAGATCCTCCTTTACATCTATTGGCTAAATTAGTTAATTGGTGTCTTAGTAGTTATGGTGGAATAGATGAACCAGACGCTTTAGTAAATGATTGGAAGAACAACCAATTGGTTAAACAATGGCTATCAGAAGTGTCTGGTTCAATAGTAGTAAAGGGTGGAGTGGTTGCTACATTACTAATAATAGGTATCACCACCATTAAGCATTTCAAACTAAGAGATCCCCCTCCTGCTATTACATTTGATGATCAAACTAATACAGATCAAGTTGGAGTTGACACTGTCCGGTGATACAAAAAAATTTAAAAATTAACTTAGCCGTGCCAGGAATGTGTATACGCAACAGAAAGCAAACAACATGTCACAATCTTCTGGTTCATCTTATGGTTCATCTTTGAAAACTCGTTTCATACCAATTGAAGAGACTGATTTTGATTGGAATTCTATTGTTATAGGACCTCCAATAAAGAGAGGCACTTACTCCTTTTCAGAGGTTTTTGTGAAGGATGATAATGGTCAAAAAAGGAGTATATCTTTTCAATTGGCTGATGAAAACATAATTATTCGGTTTGAAGTACAAGACTTACAATGGAAAAACAGACCGAAATGGTATTGAGTTTAGTTATCTCCTACGTGACGATGAAACTCAATCTAGATTTGATACTATAATGGACAAAGTTGCTGATGTCACTGAAAGATTCTACAGAGATAAAAAGATTAAGAAAAATATGCCTAAAATAAGCGATGACAAACTCAAAAGGATAAAGGATAAGGAGACAATTGATTTGATAAAACCATTATATACCACAAATGCAAAGGGTAATACATATGTAAATCCTAAATTTAAAACCACTGGATCTGGTGATACTCTAAAGAATCATACTTTGTTTAAGGGTCGTAAAAGGGATGAAGACTACACTAAATACATTCAGAAGTCCAAAGAAGATTTAACCCTTTCACTCCCAAGGGGTCTCCACTTGACGAGTAAAATCGTCTGGCGTTAGACAGAGTAAAATCTAATAATAATAATAATCGAATATTTTCTCAGGATAACCCTTCAGTACATAGTACTGTTATCAACGGGGTCCTGCTAAGAATTAAAAATATTAAGATATATAAAATAAGATACATATTAAAAACCGTTGAAAATAGAATAGAATTTACAAGTAATAATCGTCTAAGGCTTTCCTAAATAAGACTCTAGAATTAATGTTTCTTAAACTTAAAGGCAATAAATTAAAAATCGAGGCACCTAAAAAATAAAAGCTACGGCGCGCAAAATCCAGTCTGACTTTTGGTAGTTTTGCAGTTTTCCCATTGTTGCGGGTGTTTAAAGCGTTATGATGTAATCGGTGAAAATAGTCTTTAAATGGAAAGCATGCAGTTCCATTAAGGCAGTCAAATACAAAGCAGCACGCTCTCTTTTGTAAAAAGTTATCAACAGTTAGAATTCGAAGATCACAGTTCTGCGAACTGCATTTTGGAGAAATAATTTCAAGGCTTCGGGTCTCAATGGAGCGGATCATGCGTTTGCGGGACTCTGACCATCCAAGACTAGTATAGCCGCAATACGTAAATATTGGCATAATCATCGATTGGTAAATTCGTTGGGCAGTGAAAGTATCAATACTGGAACGGATGCGCCGTAAGAGGTTCACTCTTCCTGCTGCCTTCTTGTAAATTTTTTGAAAATGAGTTTCAAAATTAAGTGTCGGGCCCAGATGCACACCGAGGTACTTATAACATGTAGTGATGTTGATGGGAAAACCGTTGACTGAGAGCTTGACTTGACAGCCTTGAAACAGGTTCAACCGCTTACCGGTACCAAACAGCATCACCTCAGATTTTCCTTTCTTTAGATTAAAAATAAGTTCATTATCACGAAACCAGTTAGATAGATTATCTAAGTCCTGTGAAAGACTGCTTTGTATCGCATCAATATCACTTGAGGATGTAAAAATCACCGTATCGTCAGCGTAAGTGATAATCTTACAATGACGAAGCGGACTATGCACATCATTAAAGAAGATGAGAAAAAGGAGGGGCCCAAGAATACTCCCTTGCGGAACTCCAGTGTTAATTGGATTTGGTTCAGAAAGCACACCGTGAAATTGAACGATCTGCTTACGATGGAATAAATAATCAGTAAACCACTGAAGTTCCATATCATATACACCAAAACGGGACAGTTTACTCAATAAAATGCAATGACTAATGGTATCGAATGCCTTTGATAAGTCAATAAAAACTGCTCCTGTCGCCTTTCCACTATCGGCCTCCTTTCTGATGAGATCAGTGAAGTAAGTAACAGCTAGTTCCGTTAAGCGGTTCGGACGGAAACCAAATTGGTACGCAAAAAGTAGATTATGACGCTCTAAATGAGCCATCAGCTGCTTATAGACTATCCTTTCCAAGATCTTTGACAAAGTAGGGAGAATTGAGATAGGCCTGTAATTGTCAACCTCAGCCAGAGACCCTGATTTGTATAGAGGGATCACCTTTGCCACTTTCCACTCACTAGGCACAACTCCAGTTTTTAGAGATAAATTGATGATAAATGTCAAAGGCGTGGTTAAAACATAGGCAGCGTCTTTGAGCAGTCCCGGGGGGAAATTATCCAGTCCAGACGCTTTTTTCCGCTTAAGATGTTTTAGCTCCTTAAGAATGTCTGATTCTTTCACAGCTTTAAAAGTAAACCGACTTCCCGTGAATTGCTTGGGAAGATTTTCTTCAGCAGGTTTGCTCCAGACAAAGTCACGGAGTAAGATTGATTTCCCTTTCAGACATCTGGCAATGGAACTGAAATATTCGCAGAAGCTATTTGCAATGAAGCTTTTGTCAGTTGACTTCGATCCATTTATCACAAACGCCGAACCTTGATCAGAAGGCGACTTGGTAGGATAGAGTTTCTTGATGGCTGCCCAAAATTTATCCGGAGAGTCAGCACAATCTTTAAGAAGATCGCGATGATATCTGCTTTTGCTTTTTTTAACAAGGCCAGAAACTCTGTTGCGTTGCCGTTTATAAGAAGACCAATCGTTTTCTTGATTAGTACGACAGGCTTTCCTGAGGAAACCATCCCTGAGATTCATCTCTTTTTTGACATCCGGAGTCAGCCAAGGACATAGGCGGCCTTTGACCTTCTTTAAGATTAGAGAAGCGTGCTTGTCGATACACTGTTGCAGTATGTCACGAAAAGAGGCCCATGCCTCGCTTATGCTGACAGATGAATAAACTTCTTCAAAATTCGCAGAATTTAGCTCTTCGCAAAATGGCTTGGGGTCATAGTTAGCAAAATTCCGGCAAGTAATGATTCGCGGATTGAACTTAGCATTGTTTAGCTTGCGAGCACATCCAATGAGCTCATGATCACTCAGGCTAGCTGGAATTACTTTCACCGAAGAGATGTTATGTGGTACGTTACTGCAAATAACATCAATTAGGGTCTTGGACTCACGCGTAATTCTCGTGGGGGTAGTAATGAGTTGTTTCAGACCAAAATAGGTGAGAATGGATTTCATTTCTTTGTGATCCGAGGACACCAAAAAATTACAGTTAATGTCGCCTAAGAGAATACATTCCTTGTTTTCAGCTGATATTGTCGAAAGCATTGATTCAAATTTGCAATTAAAATTTGCGCAGAGATGTTTAGAAGAATCCGGAGGGCGGTAAATAATTCCAACTAGAAAACTTTTGGTTTTAGGAAATAAAATTTCAATCCAAATGCATTCAATATCCTCTTGCTCGAGATCCATTCGTCTTTGAAAGGGAATAGATAAAGAAATATAAACACCAACACCTCCACCTTGACCAGAAGCCCTTGACTTTGCAATAAACGTATAACAAATAAACTATAAAGTCACTCTTGGGAGTGAAAGGGTTAAGGGAGATAGTTTTTAACCCTTTCACTCCCAAGGGGTCTCCACTTGACAAGTAAAATCGTCTGGCGTTAGACAGAGTAAAATCTATAAACACCAACACCTCCACCTTGACCAGAAGCCCTTGACTTTGCAATAAACGTATAACAAATAAACTATAAAGTCACTCTTGGGAGTGAAAGGGTTAAGGGAGATAGTTTTTAACCCTTTCACTCCCAAGGGGTCTCCACTTGACGAGTAAAATCGTCTGGCGTTAGACAGAGTAAAATCTGTAAAGTCACTCTTGGGAGTGAAAGGGTTAAGTACCAGATCATGTGCAAGAGTTTCATTAAGAATAGAAGGGATATCATTTGGTCCTTGTGGTACTAGTTATAGTTGCATCGCAGGAATAAAACTTGTGGTGCAAACAATTAAATTGACCAAACCTATTGAATATAAACCAAAAGAAGTAGAGTATGAAGAAGATGTTTTCCCAGATGAAGATTATGAAGATACTGAGAGTGAAGATGAAGATAATGATAGTGAAGATGAAGATAGTGAGAGTGAAGATTAGGTTTAAGAACTAAGTGTATGGGTGGGATCTGAAAGTTTCCTAGTATACATCTTACTAGGAGACTTAAAGTTTAGATTAGATTAACTCATAACATGTCTGAAGAAAATCAAACTACTGAGCAAATCACTAGAGAGCCTTCTGTCAAAACAAAGGTCAAAGACCCTAAGAGAGTCCAGGCTGGTAAAACGTTATCAGAAAAGAATAAGAGGGCTAGAGAAGCTTTGAAACGTGAGGAGGAAAGAGAAAAGGAAGAGAGGGAAAAGAAGGAAAGGGAAGAGAGTGAAAAGGAAGAGGAGAAGGGTGGTTCTGTTGGTGTAAGGGGTGATTGGATACCAAAATATATGTCATCCCAAACTATTATTCTGACTATAAGCGCAATTGGCCTCGCCGCCTATGCCTTATTCACAAACTATAGAGATAGAATAGCTGATTTACATATACCAACATCATTTAATCCACCACCACAGCCCAGAGTCATAGACAATAATGCAAGTCAGCCCGTCAACGAAGAAGAAAATAGCTTAAAAAGTAGATGGATGTAATTCACAAATGGCTGATAATAAGCTCGTAAAGACAGTTACTGACTCTGTAGTTCTCGTTGGATTGTCGACTGGGATGGGTTGGCTAGGCAAAAAGGCTCTTCGGGAGACATTCACCGGTGATCCATCGACCAGTATCATGAACTATGGTAAATGGGTGCGTGTGTTGAGTATAAGCATGTATGTCAAAACCTATTTAGAGGATCAGAAGATACTACCCAAAAGTGTTTGAGTATGGAAAGTTTGAATGTGGAAGAGATAATAGAAACTGCTGAACATGATTACAAACTTGCATTAATGAGACATATCAGACAAGCATACCTTAATTGCTTGACGCATGCTGAACGTGGTTATAATGAGGGTCAGGTTGGTGTGACTTTTTATGGAAAAGATGCGACATTGGACGACATATTCGAATGGTATTATTGTGATGAATACAGACATAATGGATATTCAGATAAGCCACCTAACCTTAACGATTTCATTTTAGAAGTCTTAATAAGTGTGAATCCTGAATTCAAGAAGAGATATGAAGCTGAATGTGAATATTACCTCAAGGATAAAGCAGAGAGGAAGAAGAAAGAGAAGGAGTATAATGTGAAAAATAAAGATGAAGTTATAGGTACTCCACACCCATTAACATCTTTTATGCTTGGAATGCTGTCAACCATCGCAATATTGTATCCATTCTTGAAACTTTTCAAGAAGAATAACAAGCAATGATGACAAGAAATTTGGCCTGAAAAATTCTAAGTGTCGATTTTATGTCACTGCGCATGCGTTATAATTTTGTCACTGCGCATGCGTTGAAATTGTTTAAGAATAAAACAACAAGTGGATAAATGGCGACTATAGCAATCATGCTTGGAGGGGCAGTCCTCAATGCAACAGCCTTCATTGGTGGAAATTATTTAGCAAAGGTCATCAGCGGCTCATCTTCAGCTGAACTCCAACTTGAAGGAGAGAGGCATGACAAGGCAATGGAGAAGTTCCAAAAAGATTATGCTGCTGACCAAGAGAAACGAATGGCTTATATTGACTTTATGAATAAGAGGAAGGGTGACGAGAATCAAGCCTCTGAGAACATATCAAAGACGGATGAAGCGTTGAGATTGTACAATCAAATGGGCAACCCGCCTAAATTCTCCGACTATTATAGACCCAATTCAGATCAAAAGACTGGAGAAATGCTTTATGTTTCTGGTGGAATGTTAGTCTTGGGATATATTATCAGCAAGTGGATATAATGACTGACAAAATAACAGATAACACAATGACTCCCCATGAATATACTCGTTTGGTAGGATTTAGAGCTGAACAACTCAAAATGGGTAATAAACCAGTCATAAACTGGCCATTTGATTTCAATCCTATAGCCATTGCTAAGAATGAACTCAAACAACGTGTTTTACCCTTTGCTATAATTAGAAAGATCCCAGACTGTAATTCAAAGACTGGTTTCCGTGATGAAATATGGAACCCAAACGACATGTATATACGAGACTTTTGAAATCAATTTAGAAAGTTCCCATATTCAACTTCAAATATGGCAACTGCTGCTGATCCCGATTTAGATCCGACCACACTAAATGAGCCAGGTGATGATGATGGAGGTTATGATGATGGGGATGATACACTTTATTTGAGCCCAATCACAAAGACATCAACCACTCGTCCAATTGACCCTTATGAAGAGGAAGAAACCTCGTTTGGCGGTGTTGATGAAACTCGACCCTTGATAGATACCAAGATGAGAGATCAAGATGATGCTGAAGAAGAAATCAAAAGATTTTTCCCATATGCCAAGACTTCTGAGTTCATCAAAGGTGTTGGCAGATCAATTAGTGGACAAATAGAGAAAGTATTTTTGAAATTGAAGAGGGCAAACGCTCGCGAATACATTTTATTACCCAATGGTGAATTCACTGAAGATCTACCGAAAGGGTTGAAAGAAAGTCTAGGCCCAAGAGCACCAGAGGTTATAGAAGCTAATAATGATGAGATAACTAAGAAAAAAGGTTTGGTTACTAAACTGAAGGACAAACTAAGATTCCACAGAGATAAGCCACTGAAGACTCCAGAGGAAAGTAGCCAAATAGAGACTCTAGAGAGAGAAATTGGCGAGCAGGAACAAGAGATAGCCAACCTGGAAGATGAGAATGAAGAGATACAAGAACGAATGTCATTGCGGGATCGTGTGAAGGCCATCTTCAAGAAATATGGATTCACAGTCTTTGCTGTCATGAGTGCAGTTGGAGTAGTCATTGGTGTTATAGTCTCCAATCTATCCAAAGGGCTCTCGAAATTGGGTAAAGGTGTTGGTGATGGTCTAAAAACCCTTGGCAAGAAACTTGGCGAATTATTGCCTGGGATGGTGGGCGCTATTGTAAGCTTTCTATTCAAGACTGCTGGAGAGGTCATCTCATTCCTAGGTAAACATGCTTGGCTGTTAATAATGGCGATTGTGCTTTGGTTCATAGAAGAGTTAAAAAGGAAACGTAAATGAATCAAATGAAGACCTACTGTGTCAAAGAGAAAAAGCTGACTGATTGTGTGCCTGGTAGTGAAACCTTTACCAAAACATCCAAAGGAAGGCCGATGATGAAGTGTAAATGTTCCAGCTGTGGCATCATCAAAACTCGATTACTCTCAGATGCTGATTATAGAAATTTAAAGGTGAATAAGGAGTAATCAAACAAAATGTTGAGCATTACTATGTATGAGTCTGAAACTAGGGTGTATTTGGATCCCCCACTGGAAAAGGTTCGGGAGATACAACTCCTTGACTGTATTATACCCAAACAATTGGTGAACTTCAAAGATCGACAGGGCTTTCTCAAGGAGGATAATCGGCCCATCATAATAATTCAACCCGGTACATACTCTCTACGTGATATACACGCAATATTTCTGAACGATACAGATAGGGCTAAACTCTCAATCATTGAGACTGACACTGTTGATTACCTGTATTCCAATAAGAGCTTCAACATTAAACTTACGAGAGGGCTACAAGTTGCTTTAGGGGTGCCTGAAACCATAAATCCTGGAAAGTTGTACCCCATAAATATACAGATTAAGGAGCCACTGAGACTTATGTGTAATATAGTGGACAATAAGTCGTCATATATGAATAACACTCAATCTGGAGAACCTGTGAAACTCTCCCCCTCACACCTACTTGCCAACATACCCTCACAGGATTATCCAACCATTCCAGTTCAAAAATATAAGAGCCCCATAAACCACTTCGACTTAAGCATCTTAGACATTAAATGGAATAAGCTTGATCTGAAGGGTTCTCCCATAACTTTCAGTTTAAGATTTAGATAACATCTTAAAAGTGAGTGATATTCATTCCAAAATGAGTGAATATAAGACAATATATCCCAACTTAGAGGCAACTGCACCTCCTGCACCTCCTCCAACCCCCACTGATGGACCATCATTCAGGCTTCAACAATGTTGTGATGCTTTGAATAAGCTAAAGTCTGAATTAAACCACTATGAAACAGTACTCAAAAAATATAACCGATCCAAGGGTGTACTAATGAATGCAAGCTCGACCTGTGGTATATTATCTTGTGTTTTGGCGGCTGGTGGATTGGGCGCATCTCTTAGTGGAGTCGGAATCATCGCATCTATCCCATTGGGGGTAGTAAGTGGTGTATTTGTATTTACATCCATAGCATGTCAACACATATCCAAGAATCTGTCCAAGAAAGCTGTGAAGCACCAAAACACCATTACACTGGCCAAATCCAAGATAAACACCATTGAAGACCTAGTTTCCAAAGCCCTTCGTGACAATAAAATCTCTGATGAGCAGTTCTCATTGATTATAGAAGAACTTAATAACTTTGAAAAGCTAAAGGCTGAAATAAGGGCTAAAGCTCAAAAAAATATGAATGGAGAGGATCCAGTGGTATTGAGGCAGAGAGTACGCAAAGAAATACTCAAAGAACTAAAAGGAGGACAATAACTATAATTTATGAACAAAACAAATACTAGCTTAAAGTTATAACAATCTCTTGGTATAAATGAGAATGTCTCAAACTGAAATAGAACAACCTCAAACTAGTGTGATAATACACCCATCTCATGCTAAATTTATCAGAAGGTATCCAAAATGTAAACTTGAAAAATTCCATCTTTCAAACACATATATTGATGTCATTAAGTGGAAATATGTGAATCTTTGCCCTATGATTCAATTTGAAGTAGAACTTAAATTAGAAGATAATGGTAAGGTCTTACTTGATGAAATACCAAAATATATTAAGTATATGATTGTTGAAGATCTTTTCTCACCACCACCATACCTTAACAACTATTGACTTAAAAGTTTGAACCCTTCTACCCAAATTCTGGATAGAAGATGGGCTTACTCAATGACTTCAGAAATAAGTATCCAAAGGCTGACCGTGACCGATTCGTATTTGTGTCTGATCAATATGGGGGTTATATTAAGTGGAAACATAATGGAATGACGATCATGTCTTATGATGACCCCACTGGCAAGACATGGACTGATGACCTCCGACCAGGTTTGAAAATACTACTATGGCTTGATTTAGGATTGGATGATAATGCATTGAGCTCATTCCCAAAGACTTTGACTATGACCAATCGCTCTTACCCAATACCTGCCATTGACTTTGATGACCCCACAAGTAATACCACAAATATGCTAACATCATTGGATATATACGTGTCCAACACTAAAAAATTCACCGCTAAGATGCGTAACGTATTTACCTCCCAAGTTGTGACTTTCAAGTTTGGTAAACAAAGTCGAAAGTGGCTGAACGCACCAGATATGAATTATTGGCCTCAACAGCTGAACTTTGCAGTGTGGTGTGCGACCTCTGGTTGTGGAATAAGCCCTTTCGAGAGCCTCAACTACCCCAAAGTCGTGAGTAGCTTCATTAAATTTCATGTATACTTCACCATAAGACGAATATTGTATGAATTGAATCTTCCACTGCCTGATGAGCAACCTTTTGTAATAAACAACAACCCTTACAGTAAAGTTGCTTACCAAAGATTATGCGCTGAATTTAGGATCTCAAATAATTCTGATTTCAGATGGAAAGGTGGAAGAAACGGTGGTTTAGGTGATATATTCCTTGATTATGGGGCTGGATACCATGGAAGATGTGGGGGATACCAAAATGCCCATATGGTAAGGAATTATGATGAAGAAGCTGATCAGTGGCTTGGTGAAGGTGGTAAATTCGCTGATGATGGGGGTAAGAAGGAAAAAGGTAACCTCATCTCATTCATCCGTAATGATGACTTTGCTGACTATAAATATGCCTGGTTCATTCCAACTAGTGGTTATGGACTCACTAAAGCTAGACTCGGTAGATTGAATCGATCTGCTGAGGCTTTTGTTTACTGTGTATTGGGGGCTCAAGTCAACACTAGAAATTCGATTGTGGGTACTGGTGGTGGAGCGATTGAGACTCAACAAGAATTCTTGGCTCTATTTGAGAGTAGTGTGATTGAGAATGACATTTCAAGTTCGATCCAAAGGTATCAGCTGGCCACTCAAGAAGCTAAGTTAAGGCTTGATTTAGCCATTGCTCCTGGAATATGGTTAATGCCTAGTAACATGATCATAAATACAGAGAGTGTGGTTGGGTATAACAACAACCTTATGAAGGCCACTGATGACATGAAATTTGGTGTCAACACAAATATAAACTTAGAGACCAAGACTGTTGGAATCAGCCATAATCTGGGATCTTCAAAAGTTAAGTTGCCACATGCAGCTGTGGAGACTAAACAACCAACACCAACACCAAAGATTGATCCTCAACCTGAAATCAAAGGATCTTCACCAGAAGAAGAAACAACTACTAATCATGAAACCAACATGATAGCATTAACCATTGGAGTTGCAACTATAGCTTGGATGGTCTTCAGATGAAAATTGAGATACCCAATCCATAGATCATACCCATTCGTAAATCATGACATCATTGGCAATCGTTGGTAGTAGATACTTCTCTGACAGTGACTTCTTGAAAGAACAAATAAGTAAAGCTCTTAAGAAATGGATGTTGGATCTCTCAGACATTGAATTCATTGTATCTGGAGGTGCAGAAGGGGATGACACTATGGCTGAAGATTTTACCATTGAAAACAAAATACCCTTCAAGAAGTTTGAACCTCAGTGGGAATATTATGGCAAAGCGGCTGGGCCAATTCGTAATAGAGCTATCATGGATTGTGTAACGCATGTATTGGCCTTACCTTCTCGTATTTACTCACCAGGTACTAAGTCAGCTATTAAGATGGCTAGGAAATATAAGAGAGAAGTTATAGTAGTCTATGTGTAATGATTAAGTGAACTTTTGTAACATGAAGCGTGTTACAAATGTCTTTTTGTAAAATGTCAAACTTAAGCCCACCATGCACACACGTTACATAGATTCTTAATTATACCATGCTTACATAAATCAGAAGATCCACACCTTTTACATATATTCTTATAATTACCATGTATACACGTATTAGTCCCACAATCCTTACAACAATACTTACTTCTACCATGAACACAAGTAATAGAATTACCGCAAGCCCCACATCTATACTTTACTTCACCATGAACACACTTCCTTACCATAGTATCACCATATACTTATTGCTTAAACCTATTTTAAATACATTTTACTATAATTCAATCTCCAGTACTACCAAATCCACCTTGTCTTTCACTATTGTATAATTCATCTTCAACTATGTTCATATCTTCAATAAATGATTTTCTAAGTATTAATTGTGCTATGCGAGTTCCCGGTATTGGCGCATCATGTTTATTGGAATCTATTGAACAAATAGCTATAATCAATTCCCCTCTATAATCTGGATCTATTATACCAACTGAGTTTACAAGCATCCAACCTTTCTTATGAAGTGAACTTCTGGCATGAATTTCGAAAAAGAATCCTGAAGGTGGTTGAACTGCTAATCCTGTATTTAAATATACAACTGAACCAACAGATTTGGAATCTATGAAACTCAAATCTAAACCAACAGATTTTTTAGTGGCCCTTTTTGGTATAACTGCACGAGTATCAAGTTTCTTGAATTTAATCAAATTATTCATTTCACTCATTCTCCAAACATACCAATCGATACACCATCCAAAATAGTTTTTCAATATTAGACACCACACCCACATTATTTTTGTAACATGAGACGTGTTACAAAATATTCTTTACGATTAACAATCAATCCCCCAACGCTCTTTCAAATCCTTTGACTCCTCAAAATCAAGACACCAATCTGCAAACCTACTTGGATCCCATGCTATAGGCATTAACTCATCATATAAATCTTTATAAAAAGTCCACTTATGTATTCGTCTATTAGCTTCATATAATAAGTCTTCTTTAATCATTTCATGAAATTTTTTCTTGTGTAATTTCTCACACTTAATAAGATTCAATAAATTACTAATAAAAATCTCATCGATCGGTAATCTATTCTTAATGTCTTCCAACGTACATTCGTAGTAATAGATAATTGAATATTTACTAAATAAAAACCATGGTCTACCCGCATTACCTTTAAAATAAATCCAATGACTGCAAAAGATAGATATAACAGAGCTAATAAATTCATACCTATCCATTTGCTCCAAATCCGTACCAATCGCTACCCCACCCCAAACCAAAACTTCAATATTTATTTCACACATCCTCCCCACTCCACTCCTCCCCTCCCCCACCCCACCCCCCACAAAGATATAATTTTGACACCCATGACCACACCCAAACAAAAAACCGAAACCAGAAAAAAATCATCGACCTGAAAATCACAACTCGACTCAAAAAAAAATTTGAAAATCATCGACCCAAAAAAATCAAAACTCGACCCGAAAAAATTGATTGGCCCAGAAACGGCCTTTTGCAACTACTCGCATCAATAAACATGATAAAGGAAATATACACTCTGTACATCACATAAAAGACACACAAATGGGTCTCCAAATCAAGTTTATTCAAAACATGAAAGATAAATGGTAGCCAAATTATGAAAAGGGTCAATCATGAAAGAACTGTAGCCGAAAAACTGGCAAAAGAAAAACGTAAATGCGTTAGAACACACAAATCGAATTATCTCATCAAATGAAATTAACCACAGCCAAAGGGTCAAAAAGGTCAGGCAAACAACAATCATTTTCAAAAAATAAATACTCTCCGAACCCATTAAAGCTGTCTTCGCTCTCTGAGTCCCAAAAAATTGACGCGACCTCTGGGTCAATTTCAGGAGAAGCCGCCATTGTTTTCACAAAACGTGTTTGCTTGCGCTCATCGGAAAATCCCGACCTCGTGTTATTCTCATCAGCTGTCAAAATATGCGCAAAAGACGGCAAATGATTGGTTTATTACCTGTTAAAGTCTCTATGAGGACAAAAGGGAAAATAACACTCAGTAAGAGTGGGGAGAGGGTCAAGACCAGCGGCCATTTTTACGGGCGGTTCTGGGAATTCATGGGTTGTTGTACACGGGCGGTTCAGGGGCGAATGGGTTTAAAGTGTATATGACACAAATTTTTTTTCTAGGTGTTTAGGAGTATGAGGCATGGGAAAAAACAATTATCAGAGCACAAATGATTGAAAAAAAATTTTTGTTTTTTTTTTCTTGCCACCAAAATGACCGTTTTGCACCAAAAAAATGTTGCAGGACTGAAACAAGAGCCTTGGTTGTGACGTCAGTCTGCTTGGCTGCTTTTTTGATACCACACTGTGTTAGTCAATTCTGAACCATTTTGGGTGATCAATTCTGTTTCTTTTCGAATGCGAAATGTCTACCGATTTGGAAGTAAGTGAGAGTTTGCATTCTTTAGAAAGTGAGAATGAAATTGAATATTCCAGAGAGTGGCGAATCATTGAAACCGAAATAATTCCCTATCAAGACGAGCCACACGAACTGATTTTGGACTAAACTGATGATTGTGACTCCGATGAAGAAAGTGATGTTGATGGGCTCACCTTGGCGTTTTGTATAGCAGATATGAAGGACTGTGAACATGTCATCTAGGCAAGTATCAAATTGACTAGACATCCTTTTGATGCACAAGGATTTTGTTTTACACGAACTTCATAAGCTTGCTGTTGTTTATTTTAGATGTCAATGTGAAAGGTGCAATGTCAATACATTGGTTGGTTCCCTAGAATTTTAATGTTGCAGGGAAGTGTCAAGTTTGTCTGCAAGGATGATGTTTGATGGGTCAATTGAAAACATATTTTGTACAACCTAACATTCAAATTACAATGTTCTGACAAACCAAGTAGTTTTGCTTCAAGTGGCCCCAGTTTTGAGAGATATTAAAAGATGGAGGAACCTACTGTCACCGTGGTGGAGTGTCGGAAAAGGAGTGAGTGCAAAATCTTCCAGAAATAATATGTTAAGAGTGTGAAGAAAAAATTTTGCTGCTGAATAATAAATGAATTTGAATATATGAAAAATATAGTCACTATATCGGCAGCTCCTAGTTTGCTTGATAGCACCAGCATGGCAGGTTATCAGGGGCACCCAATGATGGTTTCCTCCTAAATACATTGAAAACACTTTTTAGGCTATCCAGAGTACTTTCAAATCTCTACAAATGCATTCTAAGTGGTGCCTTAAAACTTCTATCTGTTCTGTCATCCTAGGGCAACTTGAGTCTTTTTGAAATTACAAGGGCCTCAGTATTATTTCCCCTTAAGTTTTGAATGACTGCAAGGATCATTCTTGTATTAAATATGAATGATCAACATAGATATTTGCAAATCAAAGACTAAGTACTCCAGTTCTTTTTATATCCATCCAAGCACAACTGTCCCCTTAGTGGTTTTAACATTGATAACAAAATTACTGGACTCGCTGTTCAATTATAGCAAATAGTATTCATAGGTTCCCATGGTAGCCTTAGTTTCCTTCTGCAAACATGAATTGCTGTTTTGCTTTGATAATCATTACTGTCACCAAGTAAGAGGGCATAAGAAATCATTGGCTGAAGGTTGAGAGGGGAGAGCAGAACTATACAGATAGGGCCCCTAAGTTCCAGAATTATATCAAAACATATTGGAAGAGCTTTTCTACCTTAAATGATCTGTTCAAATTATAATTATTTCAGGTTTAGAAGGTCTTTTTCATACAGGTGGATCACACGATGGCTTTGTGGCTCTATGGGATGGGATAATGCTAGGCCACTCCCAGCTTGTGTCTATCACAGCATTGGAACTATATATTAGTCACAAGTCACAAAAACACAAGTTTTATTTGAAGGAAATACTATTAATATTAGAAAATATTAACATTGCTTTGTATTATACAAAGTCATTCAGTGTTTTGCCTTGTGAATTTCATAAAACTGTATGCATTGGGTTTACTTGGCACTGTTAATTCTAATGTAAAAAATTAGAATGATACAAAATCCACAATCATGGTTAATTTTTTTGAGAATTTTTATTAGTAAGAAACAGAAGGGATCTTAATATTTAGTGGGGTTTTCAATTAACGATCACACTATTGTCCACATTGACCTTTACTAACACGCAGTGGCTTTTTGCATATTGAACAGGTGTAAGGCCCTCGTGAAGTGCTGCTGCTGCTGGTCTGGATTCTTTCCTGGTTGGATTGAAGGGTAGACTGCTTATACACATAGCAAAGTAAAAAAGGCTTACCTACTTGTTGCTTTTGGTGTTCACTCAGTACTTCAGAGTCGGCCGGTAATAAGGTGCCTCCGGTTGGAGTTAGGTTCTTTTTCATTTTAATCTCTTCCATTCCTGGTTGCGAAGAAGCAACGTGGTTCTTGAAGTAACATGTCTCAAAATTAGCAGAGCATAGAGAAGCAAATTTACCGATTGACTTGCCAAAATCAACACGATACGGGCGAACCAATTTAATCCATTGCGACCAAACATTTGGCTCTGATGGGAAGAGATGGGTGGAGATACCTGGCGTATATTGTGTATTAGTGCATCTTAGATTGCTGGGTGCTCCAGCCACACAACATCACCCTCCTTTTCTCACTAGTTTCCCCAAGCTTTCAGCCATGTTTTGCTGCAAGTCAAGTAGACTGGTGTCACACTAGCAAGTCACATGACCTTTTGGCCGCGTGCTTCCATGGACAATTTTGTAGTGCAAATATCGCATTTTTGAGCTGAAAAACAACTTTTTCGACATGTTAGACATATTTGAAATTTAGAACTTCATTTCTTTTACTTATACATGTAGGACCAGAAACTCAAATAAAAAAATTTGTGTCTTATACACTTTCTAAACTCCCTAATTAGTGGTCAATGGTCACTTCCCAAAACAGCCCATCTGTTAGGGTGCGATAAAAATGAGAAATTGTGCGATATTTTCAGGGTATATTGTGCAATGAGAAAGGACTATTATGCGGTAAATTATGTAAGTTGTGCAATTTTTCTCAACTATTTTAAGCATTTTTACTAGAATTCTGAGAAAGAAAACCACTTTTGTGCTCCTCTAATGATGATTTTCTCAAAGGAGTAAAAAAGTAAGCAATTGAGTGAATTGGGATATAACTTTAATTTGATTATGCCTGTCCACCACGAATTTTTCTTTGATGATCGATTACTATGTTACACGATGGACAAAACAACAGTCTGCCATCCATGTGGAATGTATTGGTGGAGTATTTTTCTGCTTTGTCTTTGTAAGTCAGATTTGATAGAAGGGGCAATTTGGTTTTCCCAGTAGTTGAACATGAAGGAACAGCGGGCGTTTTCACTATAAACTCTTCCATGAGGATGTTGGCGATGTACATGAAACAACTTAAGCTTACATTTTGTTGTCAAACAGTTATACAGCGCTTCTCTGGTATAAACTTATTTAGCCGATGTAGCTGATCAGATTGCAGTATTTGCATTAGTCCACTAGTTGGGTGATACTAAATCTGGTTATCAGTGAGTAATTAGTGGATAATTGATAGGCCACAATAGTTTGCAACAAACATACCAAATTAAAAACAAAGGAACACAACTCATTCCAGGTACATACCATCAAGTCAACTTATGTTACATCATTTGAATCTGAATGGTCAGAAGCGTCAGACTTGTTAAATCATTTCCAACGAGCCCACTGCTGTAGGGTCTAATTAGACCCCGGATTTAGAAAATTTGCCAAAAAATTGTGTTACTTCCTATTGCTTTCAAATTTGGCTCACAAGAAGTAAATGAATGCACCCAATCACTTAGTGAATTTCAGCTGGTATACTTAAGTGACAGTTAAATATAGAATTTTTGAATTCTGACTTGAGAACGTGAGCATGGGTCGAGGAGGAGGAAATTTCTATCATTTGACATCATTTTCTGAAGACATCCTCATATGGATATAGCTCCCTGAAAATTTTGTAAAACAAACTGAAATCGATTTTTTGCCTGTCAAAATGGCTTATAGGAATTAAGAGCGACGGTCAGGAAATATCGACCATTGAGTGGCAAGAGTTGAAAAATTAATTTCGCTTATTTTCTGACTATAAGAAGCCACTAAGAATAGAAGAAATTTAATGTATTTCTTTTTCTTCCGGAGCTCTTTAATTCTGAGAAAACTGAGAAGAACGAATTTGACCCGCGACGATCCCGAAAGGTCCCGCAAGCAAGTGTGAAATTGATATTTGAAACTGACTTTTGGTCTTCAAGGAAAAAGGATTCAAAGGATCATAACACCGAATTTTGATAGAGTGAGTGCCGTACTTTCATAGAAACTATATGACTTATCTTTATTGTTGTTTATAAATAGCAAACAACGCGCAGGAAAGTGCTCTATTTTCAAACGTGAAAAATCCCGCAAATACCTCCTTAATTCAAATGTTTTTTTCACTATGTGGTATAATTCAGATTTTCCTTTTAACTATGTCATTAGAGGGATTTAAGGTTGTTCTTGATAATATGTTAGAATCGGCATGGGTTTTTTTACAGCGCCTCACACTAAGGTTTTGAAATGACCGTAATTCATTCAAATTTCTACAACGGCTGAGTAAACAATTCTTGTTGCGTGACCGTAACGTCAAGCGGAGTTTTTACACAGATGACCGGAATATACACGAAAGCGTACTGAAAACGATTCTTGTGTGCGCTTTTCGTCCTTTTTTTTATTGAAAAAAAGGTAAGCGGTCAAAGAGAGGTTATTTGTTCTCATTGTTAAGGTGGAAGTTTTCTTTTTCACTATAAGATGTTTTCACTGATAAATATCAGGATGTAATTTGATTAGCTCTCGGTTAACCTGTTTAACTTTTATACTTGTTTTTTTCGCTTCCTTTGGTTTCAGAAGAATCGGAACAGAGAGACAAAAATGATAGATGCTTTTTAAATTGATATTTACTTCAATTGTGAGGATTTATTTTTATTATTTGTTGAAGAAATGACAGAGTTGGCAAAAACTCGAAGCAGTTTACTAGCTCTAGCGTATTAGTAAATTGAATTAGTCAATTAAATGCAGAAAAATTTAATTAGCCAAGTTGGAGTGAATTTGCTTTGCCAGTTTTGTGTCATCATGGACGTTAAGTGCTCTTTTAGCTCCTTAGTCGGCGGTTCTTGCTCTTATGACCCCAGAGATAGGAGCAGATCAACTGAGGTTATTCCATTTCTGAACTACAAAAGAGACATCGCGGGTCATAAGTCTTCGTTGTCAATACTGACGTAGACGTGGAAACCGAAATCGAACTTATTTTGGGAAGAGGTATCTACATCCTTTTCTTCGGAGTTAAACCTTTCGGAATTAACGATTTGTCCCCGGCACCGCTCATCTCTTGGTATTGGGTGGCGTCGAGGATCGAATCTGTGCCGAGTTCCTCCGCCAATCTCGAAGCACGACTTTTTTACAGTCTTTTTAGCGATTATTATGTCGTCAATGTATTCCATGAAAGACTATTTTTCTGGCTGCCTTGATACCCTCCCCATCCCCCATCCCACGGCTTGCACTTTGCGCATATAATTTCCATATTCGCCTTCACGCAACAGATGCCAAGACATAAGCCTGAATCAGGAGCCCCTTCTGGTTTGAATCTTTTACCTTTCTATTTACTTGTCTAGGACGATCGATTTTTTCTTCCTCAAAACACTGTTCTCATTCGCCGTCAAGAAATGCATTGTTAATATTGTGATTCCGTGACTGATCGTCTCCCCAATATCACGTTTAGTCACGAAACAATTCGTCACGCGGAGTCTCCGGTCGATAGAGTTTAGCGTTTCAAAATGGCTAAAATTCACCCAGTTTGGCTTTTCTATTTTCTCTTTAAGTAGAAACGCAACTTTGCAACTATAAAACCTACAAGGGTTAAGAAAAATGAGTATCGGGAGATCAAATATCCACTTTCATGGATTTCGAAACTGGAAGTGTTTACACAATAACCGCCGACCCACCATGAAAATTCCACAACTTCGATATCGCCCTATAGAGACTTCCTTCAATAACCCAAGCTAATTCCCAGGTATGTTGTAGATGTATGTCTAAATGTGGGATTTAACTAGAATGAAGTCAATTTGGAGTTATACCACATGTGCAATATTGCCGTTGAAAATCAATAACAAAACGGAGTTTTTGTTATCCATAAAACCTATTCCTCATTTTTGAATTATTTCTGCTCGGTGAGTGTCGCTTTTGCTCTAAAAGAATCTTCTAGTAAAAGAAGAACAGTGGTTCTGTTGAAAGAAAGTGTCCAAATTTCTCCCTGCGACTTTGTTTGCGAACGAGAGGCAAGTTGATGTATGCAAATTTCACGCAAATAATTAGCCAATTTTGTGACTCCGACCACAAAAACCGATGTTCTAATTTTTCTAAAAAATAAAAAGCTTTTGGCGGGAACAATCCACATCAGGTATCTTATCTACCTAAAAGCTATCTATGGACAAAAAATAAAGGAAATCGATTTTTCAACTCTTGCCACGAAATAGCGCTTTCTACTATTACTAAAAATAGATTTTGAAACGTGATAACCCATGAGACCCCCCACACAGACTCAGACAAACATTGCGACCAGCTTAAAGGAAATGTAGGAGCGAGAGCTGTAAAATTGAAACAAAGCAATGGAAGATTTCGTCAAAAAATGACTTAGCGTTCTAAAGGGAAGCGGCATGGTTGGTACCAAACACTGCTGTTGGGGTGAGTGTAAGACAGACTCAAGATATGCACATAAATGGCCAAAATCACTCAAAGAGTTAGAGGAATCGGGGAAGAAAGTATTCATTCCTTTCCCAAAACCTTCGCGAGACATGTGGCTTGGTCGCGTGAATTTTTTGCGCAGAAAAACATAACAAGAAACACATATTTGTGCTCTTCACTGGCCCGGCGAAAAAGGTCCAACAGCCGAATTTCCCGATCCACTGAAGGCAAATCTAAGACCATCGCAAATAAGTCGAGCAGATACTCCAAAGAGGAAATTATTCAATGAAAACTACGAGGAACAATTATTTAACGATAATACAGTTTCTGATGATCATGATCAGGAGTCGCAAGAAGTTGAACCGATAGTCGACGAAAGCAGTTTTATTGATGAAGAATGTGTTGATGAGGAATGTGACGTGATCGATACATACATTTACGCTAACTCTTCAGGAAAGCTGGTTTCTGATCAAGGCTCTCAGACTATATATTCAAAATACGAGTTGTCTGCAAAGGTCGAAACTATGATTTTGAAAAGCGACGTCTCTACAACGCAGTTACAGGGTCCTACAATAGTGAGTACCTTATCTTACGAAAATATCGTGCAAGATTTGGCTCTCATGAAACACTTCACCGGCCTCAAGCCTTCCCAGTTTGAAGTTTTGCATGATTTTCTTGACGATGTTTGCCCTTTAGAGACCAACTACAAAAGCAAAGATTGCTCAGCAACAGAGAACGCAAGAACTGGCCCGAAAACTGATTTTTCATCAAGAGAAAAACGTTTCATTTGCCTTCTGAGACTGAAGAGGGGTTTTACTCTCAAAACTATTGCAGCTCTTCTAAGTACACCAAACAGGAAAATTAACTGCTCGTATATTGGAAAGATTTTTACAACATATATTCAGTTGTTGTATGTAATTTTTAGAGACATGCAAAAGTTTATGTTTCCAGAGAGAGCTCTATTTAGCAGGTTTCTCCCTAAGGTATTTAAAACCATGAAGAACATACGCTGTATTGTTGATTGCACGGAATTTAGTGAAGAATGCTCCAGAGATTTTGCCCGGCGAGGAAACACTTTCTCTTCCTATAAGCACACCAACACATGTAAGTTTCTCATTGCTGTAACCCCCAGTGGTGGAGCATGTTTTATTTCTGATTTGTTCGAGGGTGATATTGATGATGTTCGCATCTTTAAGGAAAGTGGCCTTTTGAAACACCTGAAACCATATGACTTAGTACTGGCAGATCGTGGTTTCACTGTGCAGCAAGGATCACAAGAGGCATGAAGAACAGCACCACAGTTCACAGACAAAACGACAACAACATTGTGCGGTTACTCTGCTCTCATCGACGGCCAAACGTGAGCCCTCACTAAATAATGATCGCCGTTTACCGTGTCCATCATATCGTGAACAAACCCCGAATCCACGTACTTTCTTCTCCTTTTCAAAGATTTATCCGTCATGTGCCCCAGCCCGTCTTCGATGTCTTCAGGATGATCGGCAACATTTTGGATGGACTCTAGCGCGTAGAAATGCACGTGCCCATAGTTGAAGAGCGAAGGAATGTTTTGAGACGGAAAAACACGCCAGCCAGTCGACGGAATGCACGGAATGGATATCGATCCACATTTTGTCTTTAAATCAGAATTTTCGTGAAGAACTTTGGCAGCAAACCATTTTCCATGATCGATTGCTGGATCAAGGGTGTGATAATTCTCGCTTCTCACACAGTCTCTCACTCGCTGTACAAGATCTTCTCGTTTACCGCTTGATTTTAAGCCTCTGCATTATAGCCACCGTTTTAGCTGGTCTACAGTGTGTTCTTCCGGTTCTCTTTCAAATTTGGAGCCAGGAACGCCGTCCTCTTCGGTCAGAACTGTAAGGGAATGAAGCGAACTACTCGCCATTTCCCTTGCAGCTCTCATAGAAGTGGAGTTTGTTTGTCTGAGTCACGCGGGGGGTCTAAAATTTCATGACGTCATTAGTATAAATCGCTATTAAGATTTTGGTCGATATTTCCTGACCGTCGCTCTTAAATTGTATTAAATTCTGTATTTGTTATTTTTCAAGCAAAAAATGCTACCAGATAAAGAAGGAAAATTTTTTGCTTTTAACTTTTTTCAGCAATTGGCTGCCATCTTGGTTTATGGGAATTTACATACAAATTGTATGTATAAAATATGTAAATTAGGCAAAATGCTAATTGTTTGTGAAATATTATGAGCTACTAGAATGTGAAATATACATGTTTGGAAAGCCTATTTTGTACCCTTTAAAATGAGGTATATCTTTGATCACTGCTGTAAATATCTATGGAGATATTAAGTAAAAATGAAATGTCCATCAATAGGCCTTATTCGTATTCCCGGACTAGCCTGGGACGAGTATTTTTTTTCGCGCGAAAGTGCACAAAAGCGAGGCTCATGCGGGGGAAAATTAAAAAACTCTTTGACACAACTGGAAAAATCAGGCGAAAGTCTCCTTGGTTTGCAGTATTTGAAGGTGAAATCATGGTTAAACATAATTGCTGTGCTTATGCGTGCTCCAACAGCACTGAAAAACAAAAAAACCGTCTGAAATATCCAGAACTCAAGGAAATAACATTTCACGCTTTTCCTATGGACGACCGAAAGAAGACTTACGCACCCGAAATGAATGAAAGCGAGAGAAGAAAAAGGTGGATAGCTGCTTGTCGTTTGAGTAGTTTAAATGTCACAAGACATACACAAATTTGTTCAGCACACTTCGAAGGTGGATTAGGACCTACAAAGCTTAATCCGGTCCCAACAATTTTCAGTTTTCCGACTCATTTGCAGCCCAAAACCCAACGGAAGCGAACAGATCCAGAGGAAAGAAGACGAGGAGCTTTGAATTGTTTACAAAACAAAACCAAGACTGCGCCAAGGGAAGAAGTAGGTAAAGCTAACAAGAACAAGGAAAACCAAGAACCAGAGGGCCTGTCATCACAACCCCAGGAAACTGCGTGTTCGAGCGACATGGATTTTATTTTATCTGAGGAGAGTGAGATGAAAACTGAACAGGCACCTGATCCAAGGTCCCTTGTAGACAAGTGTATCCAAACCGACCTTACTTGTGAAGATATCGGCTGCATGGAAGCAGCCAAGGCTAAACTGGAAAATAAACCAAAAGTGAAGAGAGAAATGTTTATAGATGACGTGCTGAAAAGCAACAAGTCTGTATGTTTCTACACTGGACTGCCCTCCTATGCCTGTCTTATGATGTTGTTCTCCTTTCTTAAACCTCTTGCAAATACAATGAAATATTGGGACAACAAGAAAAAGGGACAGAGGGAAACATATCAGGTATCTTAATTTCATTTATTTTAACATTAATAACGTTCTTGTACAGCAGTCTTGTTATTAATATTTCCTTTCAGTTGGTCTCAAACATTGAAAATTATGGCATAAAATGTTTCAGTTTTGATATTAATGGTAATACAACATTCTAATTCTAAAAATTATAAGATTATTGCATAGGAATGTTTGCCTCATCAACTCAACTCTACACATTTTTACTTCACAGGAAGATGAACATGTTGGCAAGCCTGGACGAAAGAGGCAGATGTCATTATTTGCTGAATTTGTAATGGTACTTGTGAGACTCAGGCTTGGACTGCTACAGAGTCACCTGGCTGACATTTTTGCAATTTCTCAAAGTTCAGTTTCCAAGATTTTCACCACTTGGATTAATCTTCTGTATCATGTATTTAAGGTAGTAGATACCCGCAAAAACGACACAATTTTGTGAAATTTGTTTTAAGGAGTGTTCCATGATAAGTACAGATATTGAACAAAAACTCATAATGGGTCAAAAGTACATTGTTTCAACTACCATTGGAACATATTTTCGCCAAGTGTCATTGCGCACTTCTTGGCATGGAGGGGTGTGTACTTGGGCACCCGCTGTGAGATACCTATAATTTTGGGGCAGGTCAATCTCCTTCAAAATCAGTCTGATCACAGCCAAAATTGGCAAGGAGATACAAAAAGCATTGTAGAATGCAATGATCTACTTTTCATAAAGGTCTGGGGGGGTGATGTTTCCATGGCAACGATCAAAGTTGAAAAATATTTTTTCTTCATGTTGGCATGCTTTTACTGAGCCAAGTTTTAGTCTCATGGCTTCAAAAACCACATCATTGCATTCTACACCTAAAAACACATAAGGTCACCAAATTTCATGAAAATTGAACAATTCGTTTTCTCAAACGACCTGCCCCAATACAGCATTATAGTAAAAAACGCTAACTTTTTCTATACATAAAATTTCCACTTTTTTGAGAAACAAAGCCATTTTACGGCATATTAACCAGGTAAAACTCACTAAAATAAACATAATAGAAGCATTAGAGAGGGTCTTGACATGCATAAACCTTTATTTTGGAAATGGTCAATTTTTTACAAATCTGCGGGTATCTACTACCTAAGGAAGTTCTTATAATATGGCATGCAAAGGTTCAAATTCAAAAGCACATGCCCAAGAGCTTTAGTAAGTATCCTCGGACCCGTGTAATTATTGACTGTACAGAGTTCTTCATAGAGAAGTCCACTCAACCTTCTGCTCAAAAAATTACTTGGAGTGACTACAAGTCACATAACACTTTCAAACTTTTAGTTGGTATTTCACCATCAGGAGCGTTCACATTTGTCTCTAAACTTTGGTCTGGGGGAGTCTCTGACCGTAATATTACCCAGAAATCTGGACTGATAGACAAGTTGGAGCCTCTAGATGATGTGATGGCTGATAGAGGATTTAATATTAGAGATATGGTCACAAAGAAAAAGGCCACATTAAACATTCCCCCCTTTGCAAAGGGGAAGTCCCTTTCAACAAAGGGACTTCCTGTTCTGTACTTAAACCAATCAATGGAATCACTCTGCATTTTTGTCTTCTTTTCCACTAAATCAATTTCATCATCTGTAAACTGAAGTTTTCTTTTTATTGCCTTTCCCTTTCTTTAATCTCATCCAGACTGGGTGGCAGAGGTTTCATTGGTGATAGAGAATCTAATGTAAATGTACGAGCAACAGGATTTTCTTCTCTTGTGTCATTTATATTTTATGGATCAAGCTGATGATTTAGTTGACTATTATCTGGGTCGGGTAACAGGTGCAGTAATACAGCTGAAGGAACAGTTTCAGCCACAAGCTTTCTAAAATTCTCAGCCAAATTTACATTTGCATCATATGAAGTCCTGGGGTCATAAGTATCACACCTGGGTTTCAGTCGCTTCTTTTTGTCCTTGTTCATTGTGGGTTTAGTAAAATCCATGTCTAATGCTTGTGTCATGCCCTCATGAGTCCTATTCCTTTGTTTCCAAGTACCTTTCCTCCCAGTGCAGGTTATTACAACATTTTCTCTTAGTGTTGCTTCAAGGTCAATAAGCGAGGCACACTGATGGTGCCGGCAAGCACCATCAGGCAAGCACCCTGATCAAGAAATCAGGAATTAGGAAAAGTTTCAACAGAAATATTTTGATTATCAAAGTCAAAGTTTTAGATATTAAATAAAATTACATTATTCTGAAAGCCATAGACTTCACATAATTCAGATGTACTCAACAATTTGGAAATGAAGTACAAAATCTCACAAAGCTGCAAATTATTATTTTGTATATTGCCAAATATTACCCTACTGTCAAAAATCCATGAACTCACCCTCCTGTACAAGGACAATGCGCTGTGTAAACTGATCCATTTGACTGAATTATTATCCATCCATCATAAGTTGGTTTCTGTCCAATTTGCGTTTTCTCTCGTTCCGTTTGCTTTACTCTAAATTTCAGGTAGTGGTATCCACTAAACAAGTTCTTGTTGTTCATCAATTTTAAGACATGGCCATCCCAAAACAGGCAGTAGCCTTCGAACGACTTGTATGCCTTGAGGGACTCATGATCATAGCCCTCCTTGTTGATTAAGTAAGCATACATGTCACCGGATGTGAAGTTCGGAAAATCAGAAAAGTCAGAAGTCCAGTCAGAGTGTAACGTGTTGGGACAGGGGAGCGAACCTTGCGTAGTCTGCAACTTGTTGACTATCACATCCTCCGGTTTCTCCCCATCGTCGATCGGTTCTAGTGAAAGATCGCGAGCTTTCTCCACCAATTCTACCAGTTCCTCTCTTCTCTTTTGCGAAACGGTTATTCCACGGCTCTGTAAATACGATTTCAACTCAGGAACTTTCCATTTTTGAACTTCATTCTCTGCAGCTTCTATGGCAGCCATATTAGAAAACCCAAATCCCCCGCATGAGCCTCGAGTCAACTATCACGCATAGAAATCGAGAGCGAATAATCTAATTGTTTTAGTAGAAATCTACTAGTCGTTCAAAACTTTGTCTTTTCTGGAACAGCCTCGACCAGTAAACTGTCTAAATCTTCTTCACGGAAACTTCGAAAACGTGAAGAAGTGGCCGCCATTACGCTAGTCACTATCTATCACAGAATAGATAGTGGGTATCGTAGCCAATCAGAGCGCGGCATTTGTGATAGAACACTAGAAGATTTATACTAAAACTCGATAGAAACACAGAACTAGCACGAGCTGTTGACGTAATGATGACACGACCAAAGAAAATTTACATTTTGGTCATCAAAGTAAAGAAGTTGTTTCCCTTTTTTTCGTCGCGGTTTGTTCTAAAAGAAATAGAAAACTTGTTCTTCGTGTTTCTATCGAGTTTTAGTATAAATATACTAGCGTTTTATCACAAATGCCGCGCTGTGATTGGCTACACTACCCACTATCTATTCTGTGATAGATAGTGAGTAGCGCAGCAGTGTGCCCTTGCTAACAAAATGGCGACCGCTTCTTCACGTTTTCGAAGTGTCCGTGAAGAAGATTTAGACAGTTAACTGGTCGAGGCCGTTCCAGAAAAGACAAAGTTTTGAACGACTAGTAGATTTATACTAAAACAATTACATTATTCGCTCTCGATTTCTATGCGTGATAGTTGACGAGGGCTCGTGAAAGTTTGGGAGAACTCGGAATAGCTGTGGAAAAACTCGCCTGGGGCTCGTGTTCCCACAGCATTTCTCGTTCTCCCAAACTTGCACTCGTCCACTAGTCGTTCTAGACTTTCTTTTCTGGAACATCCTCGACCAGTAAACTGTCTAAATCTTCTTCACGGACACTTCGAAAACGTGAAGAAGCGGCCGCCATTACGCTACTCACTATCTATCACAGAATAGATAGTGGGTAGCGTAGCCAATCAGAGCGCGGCATTTGTGTTAGAACGCTAGTAGATTTATACTAAAACTCGATAGAAACACGATACATGTTTTCTATTTCTTAAATAATACATGTGTAACCACTGATCCATGGATGACCAAACGGTAATTGATGAGTAATCAGTTGCAAGCATCATTTATTCATTATGACATCAGTGTACCGTATTTTATGGTGTATAAGTCGACCCTTGATGTCCAGAAAGTCAGTCCCAAAAATTGACCTAGACTTATACACCAGCCAAAAATTTAGTGTTGACTCAAGCATCCAAAAAGTCGGATTTTGCGTTGTTACAAGGGGAACCAAGATGGGGGCTTGTTTATTTATTCCATTGTTTCTCTGGCTTGTGTACATGTAGTACTTCCTCATTTGAAAATAGTTTCAGAATATCCAGCAGTAGCAATGGGAAATTTTTCTTCGCAGGTATTTTGTCAACATGGGGATGAAGTATTTGATTTGTTGAATTACTGATCATTTCTTTGTGTTTACATGATCAATGTGAATATTTTTTTTCGATTTGACTTGTGCTCTTCAAGTCGATCTGCAGTAGATGTAAGACTCGTTTCTCCTAATCATGGTGAAAGTTTTTTCCTTACTAAACATACCTTAAAGTGTAGGGACAACTTATTCACCGGTTCGACTTGCCTTATTTACCCGTGTATTTTTATACACTTTTTTTACAGAGAAATTACCATTAGAATTTGCGATGCGTATTACACGCGGAACCCATTGTTTAGGAACGTTCTCATTAGCATAGTCTAAACAACTCAACGAAAGCTTCCGTGTTTCCATTTTGGTCTGTGAAGGAATTTAAACGACTTGAAACGAAACACCTAACAAGAACAACAAAACAGAATGTCTCTCACAAGCAATCAAAACTTCAAGGAACGAGAAGAACCAAGTGACAGTCTTCTTGGTGTGCTGAGAAGACAGACAACTTAAAATCAATGATGATTTTTAACCAAAAACCGTAAAGCCTGCTTTTTCTGTTAACGCGTTACTGGCAGCGTTGTTGAAGCCAGTTCGTTGATCAGCCACCATCTTGAATGACGTAACATAGAGTGGATTGGGGTGAGCACTATTTTTGGCGTTTCCAACATGGCGGCCAAGTGGACAATTAAGTGCGAACAAACTTTCTTTATGAGCACAAGTATAGTAATATATTCATACACCACAGATGAAAACACGGATATTGTAGTGATTCCTGGTGGATCTACTTCTCTTCTACAGCCATTTTTCTTTCAATTAAAGATTTCACAAAGATCAACCACTGGTTTGTTTGTGCAAAAAACTGTTTTGTTTTTTTTTGTCAAATTATTGTCGAAGATATAGGGTGCGTATTATACACGGGCAATTTTTACCGCAAATACGGTATACACCGGAAAACACAATGAATAATTATTGACAGGGCACAACATTTTGTTGGTCATCCATTATCCAACGATGATCACAAATAATCTGTTCCTCTAAAGTGAGCCATAACCCAAAGTTTTGGGTCTCGGCTTATGGACTATTTGGCTATAATTGATTAACAGCACGAGAAATCAAGAAACCCTGTATATTGCATTTTCTTTTTAAATGATCTCACAGATATAATTGATTACAATGTAATAATAATGCTTATTGTTTTTGTTTAGGCTCAGAGGTGGGTGTCAGTAACAGTGACTGTTCTGAGACAAAGAGATGCAGGCTGGAAAGCACAGCCAGTAATAGTTACACATTATCCAGTAAACTACATCAAGACCTGAACTTTCCTTTACCAAATGAAGCTGGCCCTGCTTGTTTGGTTCATGTCTACGATTTGCTCAGCACACTAAAATTGAATGATATGGTTGAGTTTATTGGTGTGTTGTCTGTAGATCCTGGTCTTGCAAGTTTTGGGCAGCAAAATATGTCTCAAGATAAAGAACAACAATCAGCAGTTCTCCCTCCAGAGGGGGTCTATACTGTGGAGGAGCATGCCGTTCATCACCCTCCACCATCACTTGTGCCTCGTATCCACTGCTTGGTATTCCACCGTCTTGTTCATTCAAACCCATGTGTTTCCCCTGGAATCAAAGAAGAATCGTGCTCGGAAATTTTGGGTCTTTTCTCTGAGGTAAAAGGGGAACTGTTGTCCAAGCTAACCGAGGTTATGTATGGTGATCTTTTAGCAGGGGAGTATTTGCTTCTTCACTTAATTTCATCTGTTTATAATTGGAGTGGCATTTTGCCAGTGGGGAAATTTTCTTTAAACCTGAGCGGATGCCTACCATCTCAACCGTTCACCCATGAGGTTTACAAATTGGTAGAGCAGCTTGTTCCAAAGTGTTACTTCCTGCCCTTGTCACTAGAGAACATGAACACTATAGATTTTGTCCCCAAGAAAGATTACACTGCTAATCGTCTAAAAAGCAGCATACTTCAGTTGTCAGAGGGAACCAATCTGGTCATTGATGAAACAGCACTTGAGAATGGGCAACTTAATGAAAATGGCTTAAAGAATTTGACAGCATTGGGTAATATCATTTCATGGCAGAAACTGGAATATGACTTCCATTTCTACAAAACAGAATTTATGACAAACCTACCACTGCTTATCCTCTCAGAAGGCAGATCTCTACTCACACCTGATTGTCATATAGTTCTGAGGCATGACAAGCCAGCGGAAAGTGCTAACAGTGTTCTAAGCAGGGTTTCCCCAGCAACCATGGAGCGCATGCGAGAATACTTGGGTGTGGCACGTTTAGCTCAGTACTCACTATCACATGATATGCAGCAGACTCTACAGGATGACTTTGTTAAAAGTCGGCAACAGGATCAGACCAACATGAGTGCTGAAGATTTCCACTTTCTTTTGGTGTTGGCCCGTCTGATGTCTCTCAGTCTGGGAATGACTACACTCACACAAGAGACCTGGAGCCAGGTCAAAAAGATGGAAATGGAAAGAAGGGCTAGACTGGCTTGATTTTGTAACTTAGCAAACTGGTGTGACGAACGTAATAGTGATCGTTTGACTGTGCAAACGAAAGCAACCAACGGTACATTGATCAAAATGGGCAGGTTCGAAGAAGTGTCAACATTGCAGTAAGCTATTATAGAGTGTTGAAAGCAATATTTTACGAGCGAGTAAAATGTTTTTAACACGAGAAGATAAAATTCATATCTTCAAGGCACCGTGTAATGTTCTTTTTATTATATGGATAGGAAAATTTTGTTAGGACGCGCGCGTTCATCCGGTACATTTGGTACATAACTTTTTCGTATCTTAACTGAGCGAAAATATCAGTGGAAAATACGAATGTTTTAGTTTCCGGTAAAGTACGATTATCCATATAATAAATATGTATATTGCGTTTTAAGTCATACATGTGTGATGAACTTTTTTTTTGTACAGTGTTGATTGTGAGCATGCGCATATCCAATGTCAAAATTTCTCGTTCTAGAACGGAAGCTTGATACTTGTTGGGAAAGGCATTGATCATAATTGACTAGAAGCTAAAGTTTTAAGCGAGGCGTTTATGAATTTTGTTATACGGGTTCACACATGCATTATTTTGTTTTCGTGTCATGTAACATCTGATTTGGATAGAAATATAAGCGATATCTGTATATTTGCCATTTGTTGAATGGGGGGCAGTTTTTTTCCACTGGGTGTTGCCTAGCTCGAATCCATTCCGACTTCGGTGCCGCCAGGCAGGTAAGAATGTGAATATTTTGTAATTGATGACTGTTGAGCTGTTAGATCTCTTGTTGTTAAATGAAAGCGCTTGGTTCAAATTTTTGTCGCTCAAATTTGAAATCTCCGATTCATTCTTTTCTCAGCTTCTTTTGCAAGCAAGCTGACCGACAAAGGACTAAGTAAAAAACGTTATTTGTGGTGTTAAGCCCTCAAACGTCTTACGCAGTTTTAATACTAATACAATCAATGTCCGAATCCCACACATTATCCACCCTATCAATCAAAGTCTAATCCATACGCGCACCAAATTCTGCGCAAATCTAAACATAATTAATCTTGTTGTTAACCACGTGCGTATGAAGACTCACTAAGGCCCAGTTCAGACGCCGTACTTCAGCCGCGCTGAATCGAATTCAACGAATTAAGTTCATGTGAAGTACTGCGTCTGAATCAATTCGGAACGGCTGATTTAATTTAGATCGGCTCAGCAATTAATCCCGCCTGGCTCAGCCGGGAACAACGGCTGTAGACCGGCTTTGATTCAGACGCCGCACTTCACATAAGCCGAATCAAATGCATAAATTATTATAATGTATTTCTATTGTATTTTTACTTGAGAGCATGCACAGAAGGTTATTGGAGAACGAAAAATGGCGGGTAAGACGTTTCACAGTCTCGTGCGACTCTAAAGTCCCAATAGAATACGACACTGTGCCATTCACCACGATCAAGTATATTTGCTTGAAATGCGAAATTCCCATATGCAATAACTGTTTAATATTTGAAGAATACGAATATTACCAGGGTTGGGTCGCTGATAAAAGCGTTGCGTTTCGCGAGCCACATGATAAAGTGACAGGAAAGGATGCTACGAAAGCGGAGGAGAAGTGCATAAAGCTACACTGATAAAAGCTCTTGTTTGCTGGCCACTGCCAGACTTCTCGGCCTCCACCATATTTAATCAATCATTCTGTTTCAATTCCCCTCATTGAATTCGTTTCGGCCACATTTAGTTCGGCGTCTGAATCAATTCAGCCGGGATTCATTAATTCAAGTCGGCCTAAATTTCAATTAAATCGGCGTCTGAACTGGGACTAAGTTGCAAAGTAAACGATACTTAAAAGCATTTGTGTTAGTATGTAGATGTTAAGTTACTGTGTGAAAGAAAGAAAAGTTACTGAATGTATGCAGGGAAGCGAAGAATATACCACTTCAAAAAATGGTAAACGAATTATGTCAGCGGTAGCGGTCGTAGTGGCGGAAAGACGTCTCTCGTTAAGCTCGTGGGTTTTTTGCTTATTAGTGGTGGTATCGATTCCACTTTTCACTCGAATCAGTATTGAACGGACGACAAGAGACACAGGCAGACTTATCCGAAGTTTTCACATAAAAGGAAGAGATCTCGTTAAAGAAAACGACATCTACCTGGTTGGTTGTCAGTTCTACGGGAGGCGCCATCTTGGATTATCAGTGAGGTTGAAACGTCGCAACAGATATCTGCCAGCAAGAACAAGGTATTACCATAACTCCGACGCGTCCTTTCAATCCGAATGTCTGTTATCATGTGGAGATATCGAATGTAACCCAGGTCCAACGAATGGAGAAGTGAAATGTTCGAAATGTCGATATAAAGTGAAGCGAAACGAGAAACAGTTGACACTCAAATAAAGTTCATTATTATTATGCTCCTGTCCAGCATGTGTTTCCTACAAACAATCATTCTCCTTTACAGATATAAACATCATGGATGACAGCTTGAATAACTAAGCTGAAAATAAAGATGATCCTTTGGACGAATTTGCGGTGAGAGTTTAGAGAGACATAGGGATGCGATAAATATAGTCATCTTCCATTTAAATGTCAACAGCTTGCAGAACAAAACAGGAGAAATCGCAATGTTGGTGGAAGATTTTGAAGCCCAAGTAGTATTCTTGACTGAAACGAAAATCGATAAATCGTATCCCAACAGGCAATTTGCAATAGAGGGTTACAAAATGTATAGGATTGACCGGAAGAAAGGTGGAGGTGGTCTTATGGCGGAATTGCGGTCGTTTCGCCCGATGACCCATTCGCCCGAAGACGCTTCGCCCGACCTCAGATCGATTCACCCGAAGAAAAAGTCCATTCGCCCGGACTAAGAGTTGATTCGCACGGACTAAGAGTCGATTCGCCCGGACTAATAAAATCCTGGATAATCCTTATGTTTTGTTGGCTTAACATATCAAACATAAAGTATTTAACGTTTCCTAATCCTTGGCGATGCCAGTTAACCGTTGAGTTCAATTTGTCACGCGTTTATTGTAAACGAACGCTGCCCATGGATACATCTATTTATCACGCAACCAATAGACACTTCGTTTCTTGCAAACAAACTCTTTCCATAGATACATCCGTTATTTGTTTTCCCTTTTTAACTCGTGGATACGCGAAGCGTATCTGCGAGTTTTTGTGGGGACTGCGATATGCAAATTCTCACTCTCTCACTCACTCACTCCAGTGTAGACACTGTTCGTAATTAGTCGGATAGAACTCGGGAGCACCGATATGAAGACGACAATTGTCGTCACCGAAGTCTATTGATCAAATTACACACTGAAAGCGTATCGTACCGGTGCCAGAGTTTGTACTGATTTTGTAGCTTAACAGGACGATTAGCGAGGCCCTGTTAGGGGTAAATTCCGACATGGCATGGCCTGAGACGGCGACATGAAGGAGCTGAAATGGCGACGAACGACGAGCCGCTCACGGGAAATCACGACAGCAACCTTCGACCTTCGGAAATTGCGACGTGAAAAGGTTTGAAACTCAGACGCGCGACATAAAGAACCTCACTAACAGGGCCTCATTAGCGGTTTTACTAAAATGAAAAGGAGTTTAAATGTTTCCAGTTAGGACAATGGCCAACTTGGAGACTGAATTTTATGAGCCTTTGACTCGGCCAGGCGCTAAACGTGACCAGATGATAACTATTCGCTCTTCCGACGTTGACCGCCCCCAAGATTACAAGCAGTATATGAATTTCAGTTGGCTCGAAAGTGATTTGAAGATGAGAAAATCTCTTTCTAATGTAGTAAGCTTTGATGAGAACTCGTAGAGCGAAATGGGCACTTTAATGAGAACTTATATGAGCGAAATGAGCACTTGTTATTGAACGAAACGACTGAAAACAGAATAAATTGACGAATCCATGATGTGAAACCGAAGAACTTCTGTGGCCAACCAGGATAAGAAACATCGCATGGAGGACTTTTCTACTGATTTAAGTGTTAGTGCTAACAGGAATGGAGTTGGAGAAGTATTGGGACGGTCAAGAAGTATGTCAACGTTTACCATTAAATATGGAGGCGCATGCCGTCACGGAGAACCATGAAGATTACAATGTAAGAAAGTCATTAAAGGGTTCGAAAAGAGTAAGTCATGTAGAAAATGTATTAAGCGTTATATTGTATACAATACACCACAAGCCGTTACAATGAAAAGTTTTCGGTCTATTGATTTCCGAATTTACCTTGAAGTGAACTAGATTGTGTTGAAGTAGACATGTTGGAAAAGTAGGCTTACCTGTTTTGCTTACTGTTGTGTGACTCATCATATTTACGTTGTAAAAACAAGAAGTTATAAGGATAAAAACAAAGATGTATTGCTGTATTAATGATGGCAAGTGTGATTCAGCCTTTTAAGTGCAACCCTGAATATATATACCACTGATAACCTAAAATCAGATGATAATGTAAATAAACTAATTCAACTTGATAAAGGATTGAGAGTCTTGAGGATTTTAAGATCATCACTAACATACTTTGCAAAAATGCAAGAAAGACTTGTTTGGTATGATTCGTCAGCTGGGCAATCCTACATGGTTTTTGCTCGTTCTCAGCTGCAGAATCAAGGTGGATATTTCTGTTGAAAACATTGAATAGACTTGTAGGCAACAAAAACTATAATGATGATAAAATTGACAATGTCATGGCAACAAAGTTCAGACCTTATTCAGAAGGACCCTGTCACATGTGTTAGAAACTTTGAACACACAGACAGTGAGCAGCAGGATACCAGAACTACATTTGGTTTCGGTTCCATTTAATCTTGTACCCTTATGTTAAGTTATCAAATTTTTAACAACTGTATGCTTGCCACCTGCCTTATAACTGATGCCTAGTGTAGTCAAATGATTGGCGTCATGTACTCACTGTATGTTTATTTCGAAAAGCTACTTAGCTCCCTGGTCACTTTTATGTTGTGATTATAGATTATTAAAATTATCTTCAAGTTCATTCAATCACAACTCTGAAAAAACACCTCGTTAATTTTAAAATTATTTCTTTTTTCTCTGTTTTGTAAACATATCCACGAGTTCACCATAGTCCTACTTTGATTGGCTTCTGTAGTATACATAAGCTGAATCGTCTTAGTGGGGATATGAAAGGGCATTGTTGCGTTTAGCGCGTGAAAAATAGATGTATCCATGGGCAGCGTTTGTTTACAATAAATGCTAAATTGAACTTAACAATTTACTGGCAGCGCCAAAGATTAGGAAACGTTAAATGCTATATGTTTGATTAAGTTAAGCCAACTAAACATACTTGATTAACCTGGATTTTATTAGTCCGGGCGAATCGACTCTTGGTCCGGGCGAATCGACTTTTTCTTCGGGCGAATCGACTCGGAAATCGGGCGAAACGTCTTCGGGCGAATGGGTCATCGGGCGAAACGACCTGATACCTTGTGGCGTATGTTGCCTCCAAACTAACATCGAAAAAGCTCAAGCTGCCAAGGTCCTTCAGTACGATCGAAGTATTGGCCATTGAAGCTACTCTCGGCAGACACGAAGCAATTATGTTCGGAGTCTACAGGCCACCAAAGGCCTTAGAGCCTGACTGCTACATTAGTCTGGAGGATGAATTAAATGAGGTGTGTATTTTGGCATTTCTACATGAGATGCCCAAATGAGCATCTGCCAGTGAAAAGAATGAAAGTGAGGGCAAAAGATGTTCCTTACATGACCTCTGCCTGGAGGAAAGCTATAAGAACAAAACGTCGTTTCTCAAAACGATTTAGTCAAAGTAAGACACCTGAGAATTTCGAACTAAAACGGAAATGGAGGAATGAAGCAACAAAACAAAGGATAAGAAATTATTGGAGTGAGGTTTCGGATAATCTGCGTCAAAACCCAAGGAATTTCTACAAAACCTTTAAACCATTCCTGGATAGGAAGGACAAGGGAGACGGTACAAGGGATATGCACATCAATATCGACGGTAACTTAGTGAATGATCAAGAAGGAGTAGCTGAGCATTTGGTGGAGTACTTCTCCACAATGGCGAGTGGGATTGGTGGACATAACGTAGAATCTCTTATCGAGAGTGATTTTAAGGAACACAGTAGTTTAAAATCAATCTCCACCATGATGATTGCACCGAAAAATTCCTTATGTTTCAGACCTGTGTCTTATCATGAGGTGAAGGATGCCATGGACAAGATTGAGGCAAGAAAAGCTGCAGGACATGATGGAATACTACCCAGAATGTTGAAATTGATAGCTGAAGAACTGGCACCCTCCCTAACTATGATCTTCAATTCTAGCATAAAGCAAGGAGAATGGATAACCGCTTGGAAACGAGGGTATTGGATACCTCTGTTTAAGAATGACGACAGGCGTGAAGTTAGAAATTACAGACCGGTCACAGTACTACCAGCTGTGGGCAAGATTTACGAAAAATTATTGAGTAAACAAATAACTGAGTATATGGAACCAAAACTGAGCCACTGTCTGTCGGCTTACCGAAAGAACAATGGATGTGAAAGTACCATTTTACGGCTTGTAGAGAACTGGAAAAAAGACCTGGATGGCATAAAAATTGTAGGAGTCTTATTGTCAGACGTGAGTGAGCATTTGACTCTCTTTGCCCACCACTCCTGATCAAAAAATTAGAATCCTACCATTTTTCAGATAATGCACTAAACCTGGTTCGGTCGTATTTTTCCCAGCGGAAAAACAGGATTAGGTTAGCGTCAGCGACAAGTCAGTAGAGAGATGATGAAAGAGGCTGTCCCCAGGGGTCTACGTTTGGCCCTCTGTTGTGGAATGTATTTCAGAACGATCTTACTCAGGCTACTGTAGAAGCTGACATATTAATGTATGCGGACGATCATCAGATATTTTCATCAGATCACTCGATCGGTAGGGTGTTACTACACGATGAAGCAAAATAACAAAATGGTATGAAGAGAACTTATTGCAAGTGAACATTAAGATGTATCAGTCGATGGTTCTTGGTGAAAGGAATGGCACAGTTGAAATGAACATTCAAATAGGTGGAGTTAAAATAGAACAATCCCACTCCATCAAACTGTTAGGCGTGAATATTGATTCTGATCTGAATTTTAGTAATCACATCAGACAGGTGTGTATAAAGTCTAGTCAGCAAATTGGAGTACTCACGCGACTAAGGAACCTTATACCTACCCCTGCCAAATTACAACTATTCAAGGCCGCTATTTTACCCCATTTAACTTATTGCAGTACCGTTGGGCATTTTTGCAGAGTTTCAGATAGGCGTAAATTAGAGAGGTTACAGGAGAGAGCTCTACGTACAGTATTTAACAGTAGATCAGACTCATACGAGAATCTGCTTCTGTAGGCCAAAGGCTACCGACTCTTTATAACAGAAGGTTACAAGATATAGCAATTCTAATGTTTAAAGCTAAGAATAACCTACTACCGAAGTATTTACAAGACTTCTTTAACCTAAACGGGGAAAGAGAAAAACGATACAACTTAAGGAATTCCGATTTTGCCCTACCACGCTTTAACACTATTAAGGACCGGAAACATTCTCTGAAATATCTTGGGCCTTTCTTGTGGTCAAAGTTGACAAAGGAGGAACGTGGTATGGATAGTGTGAATACTTTAAAACATCTGATAAGGAAAAGAGACAACACACTTAATTGAAAACGGGGGCTGCAAGAACTGTTACTTATGCAATAGTTAATTTAGAAAGTGAACTTAATTATGTAATTGGAGTGCTTTGACGTTCGAGGAGATCGGACGTGCCAAACTTTGCTCCAGGAATTATATCAGTTCTGACGCACAGCTGACCTTATTAAGCTTCTCATGTTGGTGAAAACACCAAGGAAAGAGAACGATCAACTTAAAGCGAAGTTAAAAGGAATCGAATCAGAGTTGGAGTCGCTAAAAGCGTACATGAAAACGACTATACAGAACAATGAAGAACAAGAACATGGTGTTCAATTCTTAAGCGACGAATATGATGATCTGGCGGCAGGTAGGAAGAAGATATAGGACCAAATAAAACGATTGTCCAGTAAGCTTGACACACTTTCATCGCAAGTCGATCGAATTGCCCAAGCCATCGACTCTCTTGAGATGTATAGTTACCAATATAATATCAAGATTGTTGACATTCCACAAGCGTCAGAAAGGGAGTCTCCCGAAGACACAACGTCAGTTTCTTTGAAACTATTTTCATGCATTGGAGCAGACATTGCAATACAGGATATCGATATTGCCTACCGAGTTCCGGCAAAATCAGTTCAGGCCAGCAGACCGAATCCTATTATTTGTAAGTTTGTCCGGCGATTAGCCAAAGAGAAGGTCATGTCAGCAAGAAGAGCTACTAACGATGTGGTAGCTGCCGACCTTGACCTGACGCCTGGCTCGATCAGCCATATTGGCATTTACGACCACCTTTCTCCACGGTTGCAAGATTAGCTATACGAAGCCAATCGCTTTAAAATCGGTAATAACTACAAATACTGCTGGGCTAAAAATTCCTCCATTTATCTACGCCTAAGTGATACATCCAGAGTTATTAAGCTTAACAGGATCAACGATCTTACCGCTCTGTTGTCAAACAGTGCGACCACATCAGCCCAAGGATCTGATGAACAAAATGTGGAAGAGTGACTTGTGAGTGATATGGATATTTTTTTTCTCTAGTTAAGATGAGAAAGCAAACCCAAAATAAGGTAAAGCTAACAAGCTATTATTGCGTGAACTTCTGTATTTTGAATGTGGCATAGCTGGTGCACATGGCCAATTCAATAATCTTCTTCCTTCTCCATTACTCACTAAAATTTCTTTAGACAAACTACGTAGCTTTAACGATATTGTGGGGATAGTTTCTAAAGAAACTGGGGCTGTGTCGGTGGGAAATTGAAACACAAGAAATTGGATAAATCAAACGAGTTGATTAAGTAAGTTATACCACCGTAAGGTGAATGGGAGGTGCTGACGTTTCGAGCGTTAGCCCTTCGTCGGAGCAAATGAGAGGGTTGTGGGTTACGTACAATTTATATAGAGAAGTTTGGAGCCATGCTATTGGTGGGTCTGGGGCGACCAATGTGCGAGTAAGGACGTGCATGTTTCTGCTCCCGTTTCAATTTTTGGTCGAAACTTGAAATTTCTAAAATTTTATGGCCCTTAGCTGTAAGCGAAAAACAAAATTTAGCTCAGATAGTGAGACTCATTCTCCAGAAGGGAAGAAAATTTGTGGCAGCCCTGGTACAGACGCCGACACAAACATAGTGTTCGACAACGAAGACCAAGACCAAGGAGCTCGGAAGCTCATTATGGAGGAGAAGATTGTTTGTCAACTTGAAACGATCTGTGTTAAGCTTGCGGGTGTGGAGGAAAGATTGCAGAACATGGAACGAATATTTGAGCGCTTCGCTGCCCTGGAGAACTCAGTGAACAGCCTCCAAATTGAACTGAACACGTTAAACGACAAGTCAAGGTCAGTTGAGGGCAAGGCGATAGAAATGGAAAAGGCAATGGAGTTTACTAACACAGAGATCGAAGAACTTAAGAAGAAAGATAAAGAAAATGAAAAAAATATCAAAGTGCTCGAGGACAAATTGCTGTACCAAGAGGTGTACAATAGAAGAGAGAACCTGCGTTTCTTCGGAATTCCGGAAGCCGCTAGTGGTGCTGAGGATACAATTAAAGTAGTACACCATTTTTTCAAAGAAGAGCTGGAGCTTGAAGACGGTGAGAACATTGAATTTCAAAGAGCACATCGAATTGGTAAGAAAAAAATAGGGGAAGCAAGACCAGTTATTGTCCGTTTCCTAAGGTTCCCAGACCGGGAACTTGTATTCAGAAGAGTGCGAGAGATGGGAGATGAAATCGACGTTAAGGTATACTCGGATTACCCCAAAGAGATCAGTGAAAGGAGGAAAAAGCAGTGGCCGAAGATGAAGAAGGCAAGAGAAGAAGGGAAGATTGCTTTTTTCTTAAAACCCGAGCCTGATAAACTTTTTATTGATGAACATTTTGTTCCTAGGTAGATAGAATTTACATACTGTTTTGAGAACAGCTTGCTTTGTCATGATATTTAAACAATCGACTTGTATATTCTTTTCAAACATGTTACGGGAGGGCATGCATAGGCTAAATGAGGTAATTGTTTCCAAACTCCAAGACGGCTATGGGTAACAATTACTTTGCCGTCATTTATTCTTTTTGTATTAGATATTTTTATGTGTTGTTTTTTATGTATTGTTCCTTTCGTTTTGCTTATCTGCATGTGGGTGTGTACAGAATCCTCTCGAGGCCTTATTTATTACCGTATTCTATCTTATGTGCGGCAGCGGTGCAGCATATTAGCATACACAACTAGCTTTCAAATTACTCATTCGAAAAGGAATATATAGATTTTAAACTACTTTCTCTTAATGTTCGGGGGATTCGTTCGTCTACCAAGAGGAAAGCACTCTTCACTTGGCTTAGTGAGCGAAAGTACGACATAATCGTCCTTCAAGAAACTTACAGTACTGCAGAGGTTGAAGATATTTGGAAGACACAATGGCGAGGTAAGTTGCATTTTGCACATGGTTCTAATCGTAGTTGTGGGGTGATGATTTTAGTGAGAAGTGACCTAGATCTTGATCTCAAATCCGTCAAGTGTGACGATGAAGGCCGCTGGATTATAATGGAAGCTGAGGTACAAGGTTCTTTGTTCGTGTTCGTTAATATTTACGCTCCTAATAAGATCCAAGAACAATGCAAGAACAATTTTGATAATTTGAACAAGGACATTGAAGATTGCGTTGCTAATACTGAAGAATATAGGATAATTCTCGGGGGAGATCTCAATGTCACATTCGAACCTGATCTTGACTGTTCTGGCGGCAAACCTTTTAAAAAAGATTCTGTCAAACATATACAAGATTTGTGTCTAGATTTTGATTTAGTAGACATTTGGCGAATAAGAAATCCGGAATCTAAACGTTTTACGTGGAGGCAAAGAAATCCTTTTATTCAAAGAAGACTAGATTACTGGCTAATTAGCGATGCTTGCCAAGACGACATCGAGAGGTGTGATATTATTCCTTCGATTAACTCGGATCATTCTGCAATTTATCTTCATTTTAATAGCATAGATAAACCGAAACACGGTCCATCTTTCTGGAAATTTAATGCCAGTCTTACGGAGGATGATGATTTTATTAAGCTGATAAATGATAGCGTGCCCGTGTGGTTAAACGAATTAAGGGAAGTTACAGATAAAAGACTGTTATGGGACCTCATTAAATACAGAGTCAGACAAGTTTCAATAAAATATAGCAAAGAAAGAGCTCGTGAAAAAAGAAAAAAGATTTCTGATATTGAAACTTCTCTAAAACTAAGCGAAGAGAAGTGCAATGAATCGCCAACTGTTGAAAACCAAGAGGAACTTGAAATTTTGAAAACGGAATATAATTCTATTTACGAACGAATAGCAAAAGGTGCTATAATCCGATCAAAAGCTAATTGGTACGAGAGAGGTGAAAGAAACAATAAATACTTTTTGAATCTTGAATCGCATAAGAAAGCTAAAAGCTCTGTCCGCAAAGTCTTTAACAACGAAGGAGTCCTAATTACAGATCCTAAAAAAATTTTGCAGAAAATTCAAAACTTTTATTCTAACCTCTGCCAACGTGACCCTCTCAGCCCATCTGAAAATATGCTAAACCAGTTTTTAAATAATCAGGAAATACTAAAACTCTCCAATAATGATGTTTGTATATGCGAGGGAAAGCTTACGGTCGGTGAGTGCTATAAGAGTCTTCAATTATTCGAAAGTAATAAATCACCGGGAAATGATGGTTTAACGGTCGAATTTTATAGAGCTTTCTGGCACATATTAGGAAATCTGATGGTAGACAGCCTAAACTATTCGTATGACTATGGTGAGTTATCAAACTCTCAGAAGCAAGCCATTATAACCTTAATTGAGAAAAAAGATAAAGACAGGCGGGACCTAGCGAACTGGAGACCGATTTCTCTTATCAATGTAGACGTAAAAATTGGTTCAAAAGCTATTGCCAAGAGGTTAGAAAATGTGTTACCAAATATTATACACCACAATCAATCCGCATATGTCAAGGGTAGGACCATTTCTGATGCGGTTAGAACGATCGAAGATGTTATGGAATTTTCCAAGAGATACAATATTGAAGGGAGAATGATTTGTATAGATTTCAAAAAGGCCTTTGACACCGTAAGCAGGGATTTTTTATAATAATATACTATAATAATATACTCCATTTATATTGCGCATATTCTATATGAATAATCATATGCGCATTACAATCAGACCAATAGACCATGACACCGGGAACACGCCCTACTCTTTTCGAACAGTGCCATGGGTTCTTTTACGTCCCACATTACAGATGGAGTTGTGAGACGGGGCCTACGGTTTATCGTCCTTATCCGAGAAGACTAGAAAGTCTAACCATTTGCAGATGCCATTACAAAGGCAGCACTTTCTACTCAATTATTTTAAGACCATGAGTGTTGGTCCGGCCGGGGTTTTGAACCCGCGACCTCCCGCACGGTAGTCCAGTGCTCTACCAACTGAGCTAACTGGTCGGCGGTTATTTCGCGGTTATTTCGTTTTCGCGGTTATTTCGCGGTTATTTCGCACGTTGTCCGCTTTTGGCTTTGGACCATCATTTATACGATGGATCAACACATTCTACAACATCTCAAGTTGCGTTTTGAATAACGGCTTTTCTACTTCATCATTCGCTGTTGAAAGAGGAGTAAGACAAGGTGACCCTCTATCAGCTCACTTGTTTATCATTGTATTAGAAATCTTATGTATTAGTATACGTAACAGTAAAGATATCCGTGGTATTAAAGTAGATAACGAAGAAATCAAATTGAGCCTTTTTGCAGATGATCTGACTGCTTTCCTGAAAAACAATCTCTCTGTAAAGAACTTTCTAAAACTCATAGACGAATATGGAAATTGTTCTGGCCTGAAGATTAACTATGATAAGTGGGAGATACTACTTTTAGGTAATCATGGCTATACTATACAGGAAGATAAATCTCTTCCAGGTAATTTAAAAATTGAGAAATCGGTAAAAATCCAAGGAATACACTTCTCCTACGCCTCACAACTCAAACAAAAGTTAAATGTCGATGAGCTGATGAATTCTGTTAAACAAAAACTACGAATCTGGAGATGGAGGGATCTAACTATCATTGGAAGAATCCAAATTGTTAAAACATTTATCATCCCTATATTTTTATATCGAGGTAGCCTGATCTCAATAGATAAGGAATTTGTTAAAGAGATAAACAAAATCATTTTTGACTTTATTTGGAAGGGTAGAGATAAAGTCAAGCGTCTGGCCCTTATTAGTGAGATCGAAGATGGAGGACTAAAAGCCCCACATTTGGATTCTATAATTGAAACGCAAAGAGTCCTTCTCTGCAAAAAATTAGCAAGTGATCAACTACAGAGTTGGAAAACAATTCTCCTGCATTATCTGAGACCCGTAGGAGGCAAATTTGTTCTATGCTGTAATTATGATTTGAAAAAATTGCCAATAAAGTTGCCAACGTTTTACGAGGAATGCTTCAAAAGTTTTGCAAAATGCTCGGCGACAAATTACGAAAGCGTGCAGGAAATAAAAGATTTATCAAAAGTCATTTTATGGAACAATAAATTTATTTGTATTGAAGGAAAGTCTGTATATTTTAAAGCACTTGCAGAAAAAGGAATTCTTAGAATGAGGGATTTGATTTCCGAAAACGATGAGCTTATCTTAAAGAGCCATGGCAAACTGAGAGAACTGAATATCTCGCCATTAGATGTCTTTAGGCTCGTGACACTAACAGATGCTCTACCAGTGAAATGGCGTGAATCATTAAAGACGTTTGTATATAAAGGTGATGAACCTTTTTACATGCATGATGAGATAAAAGTAATTTGAAACGGACAAAGCGTCTTAATCGAAACAGTGGTTTCCAAATCTGTCTATAGGGAACTTCGGGATAGAATCATCACCCCACCAACTGCTCAACTGAATTTTAATGCACGATTTATAAATGATGTCTTAGAATGGAAAGAAATATACGCCTTGCCTTTCCGCGTTGCATTGGATACAAAACTGCGTGAATTTCAGTATAAATTACTTAATAGGTGTCTTGTGACAAATATCCTTTTATACAAAATCAACGTCGTACAATCTCAAGCCTGCTCTCTTTGCGGTGAAATCGACGAGTCCCTAGAGCATTTTTTTGTGTCTTGCCATTATTCAAAGAATTTCTGGGCTGAGGTCATCAAATGGCTTGAAAATCTTGACATAAAGATTAAACAACTCTCTGACAAAGATATAATGTTTGGCATTCTGAAATGCGAGGATGAGTTATTTGTTAACCACATTTTATTAGTCGCCAAACAATATTTATATTCTTGTAGACAAAGTAAATCTTTACCTTCAATAAAAGTATTAAGCTCAAAGATTACATTGATTTACCAAATAGAGGCAATGATATCAAAATCAAACAATAAGTTGTCAGCTCACAATAAGAAATGGAGCAAGTATAAAAATAAATTAGTATGCAATTCTGCACCGTTAGCCGCAAATTAATAATTAATAATCGCATTATAAAATAACTTTTAAAACAGGTAAATAAGGACTCTGTGTAAACACCGATTAATTTGTAGTATTTGTAGTGTCTGTTTATAGTTATTATTATTATTATTATTTTTTTTTTAGTGTTTGTAAATAGTGTTGTAACTTGCATGTATTTTTTGGAAAACAAATAAAAATTATTAAAATACAAAAAAAAAAAAAAAATGCTATTGGTGGAACCATAGCAGTGTGTGAATGGATGAATGATTAAATGAATGAGAAACGTTCGTTGATACCGTGGGGATTAAGAGAACCGAGTTGGAAGATAAACTTCTGTTCTAGGTTTTTACGGCTTTCCGTGTTGCCCTGATGCACGGAAAGGCCACATACCGCCATGTTGTGAGTTGAGTGGTTAGGTAGATTAAAGTGTCGCGCTACAGGTTTAGATGCATCTTTGTCATTTCGTTCGACGTCACGCAGATGTTCACGGAAACGGTCACCTAATCTTCTTCCGGTCTCGCCGATGTATATCTTCTTGCATAAGGTGCATTTTATGCAATAGATAACATTGGCGGAAGTGCATGTGAAACGGTCGGTGATTTTAAACGATCGTTTAGGTCCTGCTATTTTGTCTGTGTTATTGATGAAAGGGCAAGTTTTGCATCTTTTGCGTGTGCAGTTGAATGTGCCAGGTGATTCGTCTGATTTTAGTGTACTTCTAACTAAAAAATCGCTTACGTTTTTGTTACGTTTAAATGAGATGAGTGGTGGTAGTGAGAAGATGCTGCCTGTTTCGTTGTCATTCTGAAGTAACTTGAACTTCTTCAGAATGATGTTCTTAACAGGTAGGTTGAGTGGGTGAAAAGTGAGTGTGAACGGTATTCTCTGGTTCTCTTCCTTTTGTGACGTTTGTGGTGCTGAGTGTTGGTCAGTTGTTTGGGCGCGTTGTTGAGCTGTCTTCACAACTGAGTCAGGGTAGCCACGGTTCTTGAAGAACTGGAGCATTTCTTCTGATTTGCTGGAAAAGTCCAACTCATCACTACATAAACGTCGAAGTCTGAGGAATTGAGAATATGGAATAGAATTTTTAACATGGCTGGGGTGAGAAGACGAGTGCAACAAATAACTATGAGAGTCTGTAGGTTTGTAGTACACACTAGTTGATGGGCCGTTGTTGTGAATTGAAACGTTGATATCGAGAAAAGCTATTGAGGTTTCTGGAATTTGCCAAGTATATTTTAATGCTGGGTGGAACGAATTGACAGAGTTAATGAAATGCTCAAGTTCTTCCCTGGTGGATGAAGTTGCGCCAACGCAGTCGTCAATGTAGCGGCGATATAGTTTAGGTTTAGGTCCGTTGTATTGGCTGAAAAATTGGTTTTCAACGTAGCCTACGAAGAGATTGGCATAGCTAGGTCCCATTTTAGTGCCCATAGCGACACCATTAATTTATTGGTAGTAGTTGTTGGAGAATGAGAGACAGTTGAGAGTTAAAACTAGTTCGGCGAGGCGAAGTAATGTTTCTGAGCTAGGCTCTTTAGTAGAGCGCTGGTTGAAATAAAATTTGAGTGCTAGAAGTCCTTCGTTGTTCGGTATGACAGTGTATAGAGAAGTGATGTCCATGGTGAAAATAAACTTGTTGAAGTCGCGGAAGATTTTTAGTGCGTGGTTGGTGTCTTTAATGTAGGATGGTAAAGATTTGACAATGGGTACCATGATTTTGTCTAAATAGCTGGAGATAAGTTCAGTTGGGCAACTGCATGCAGAAACAATGGGTCGGCCGGGATTGTTCGGTTTGTGAATTTTAGGTTTAAAGTAGATTCGTGAAGTTCTAGGAGTTGTGATAATCAGATTCTTAGCCGTGACGGGTAATTCTTGTTTTGAAATGAGATCTTGAATAGTTTCCTTGACGAGTTTTTGGTTAGTTAAGGTGAGATCTTTGTCTACTTTGGCATAAAAAGATGTGTCGGAAAGTTGCCGAAAAGCTTCTTGTT